>CM032876.1:42254779-42354779 GCA_019176425.1 Megalops atlanticus
TCCAGGAGAGAGAGAAGGAGCTGCAGGATCTGAGACAGGCTGTGGAGTCACTCACGGTGGGTACTGACCAGAGGAGAAGACAACAGCTGGCTACTGGAAAAGCCATTTCAGGGCTCAGTCAGGGCTCACCTCCAGTCAGTCAGTGAGGGGCCCAGTGTTGAGCCACTTTCCAGCCCTTGTGGGGCTCAATCCCATTGAGCCACACTGTGGAGAACAGGCTGTCTGGTCCCAGTAAGAGCTGAGTGAAAGGCATAGTTAAAATGTACAGCCCTCCTCTCTCTGTGTCTCCTAACAGCGCTCTGCACAGGCAGCAGTGGAGGACAGCGAGAGGATCTTTACTGAGCTGATCCGCTCCATTGAGAGAAGGCGCTCTGAGGTGAAAGAGCTGATCAGAGATCAGGAGAAGGCTGCAGTGAGTCGGGCTGAAAGACTCCTGGAGCGACTGCAGCAGGAGATTGCTGAGCTGAGGAGGAGAGATGCTGAGCTGGAGCAGCTTTCACACACAGAGGATCACATCCATTTCCTCCAGGTAACATCACTGGCTCTCTGACAGTCTGCAGTATGTACACTGCATATACATGATTTGGTGTGTTCCTCATCTTCAAAGATCTACTGCTGTTATCTCCACGGGAATATGTGCTGACTGTTTTGTTCTCTGTTTGTCTGTCTCTCTGTAGAGCTGTCAGTCTCTCTGTGCCTCTCCTGGACCTGGAGACTTACCCAGCATCACTGTCAATCCAAACTTCTCTTTTGAAGCTGTGAGGAAATCTATCTCTGAATTTAAAGAGCGACTGGAGGATGTATGCAAGGGGGAATTAGAGAAAATCTCTCAAACAGGTAATATTGCTCTCTGAGACCTACACCGTGTTTAATTAATGTGTCTTTGTAAACATAAGTGAGTTTTGTTTCTTTCTTTGTTCAGCTGAAGTCCACATTTTGGAGCCCCTGACCAGAGAGGACTTCTTACAATGTGAGTCTATGATTAAATCGTACGCCTTTTCTTTGTCAGATCAAAGGCTGCCATTCTGGAACTAAGCATACAGGCAATTTTGGATAATACGCATCCAACAGTAACACATGGTTTAAGGAAAGTCACAAGAACAATTCATTTTAAAAAGACAGAAAGATATCACACTGGCAGCAAATTCGATACAACTCACAAGGAAAAGGAAACTGAGAAAGTATTATTTTTGGTATATATGTTTTAATACATGATTATAATATATGGTAAAGAGGAATTGACAAGACCAATAATTTAGAAAAAAAATATTGCATTTGTATATAGTTCCATGAAAGCTGAGAGGAAATATAAAAGAAAATCAGAGAGGCAAACGCCGAAGGATATTAACTAACAGAGATTTGACAGGCTGCCATAGCAAGCGGTTGCGCCATCATTCATCGATGTAAAATCAGGGCAAATTGGGGGTGTTCCATTGGTCGCGCTCTCCCTGAGGGGGCGGAGTTTGGCCTGATGCAGGGTGCGGGCAGCGTGTGTCACGGAGGGTAGTGATCCCTCGCTAGCTTATCAACCACTATGGATGCAAGTCAAAAACAGGGTATGCGCGAAGCTTTGCAGACACGCATAACATGGCATGCGTAAGGCGTGATGCGGCTGGCCAATAATCCGCCTGCATGCTGATTATCTGGACAAAAAAGAAATTTTATATCACGTACCTTCTCAGCCTCAAACTGAACGTTGTGGTAGGTGAACGTAATGTCAAGGCTTCTCGGGCCAAGAAGATGATAATCTTTTTTTAACCAACTGGAAACCAAACTAATTTTCACATTTTGTTCTATTCATGGCTGACACATCAAGAGGAGACAGATTGTTGATCTGAAAGAACTCAGTTACAAATTAAGAACTCAAACAAATTAAATTGCAGATGGCAAAACAGGTGAATTAAAACTAGCAGGTTGTGAGTGAGGTAATGTGCTGGGCGTGATGACTGAGATTTTTCCTGTTGTACTCCTCTACCAACAGACTGCTGTGAGCTCACGCTGGACCCTAACACAGCCCATGAAGGCCTCTGTTTGTCTGAGGGGAACAGAGTGGCGACACGTGTGACAGAGACCCAGTTATATCCTGATCATCCAGAGAGATTTGACTGCTGGGTCCAAGTACTGTGCAGAGAGGGTCTGTCTGGACGCTGTTACTGGGAGGCTGAGTGGAGTGGGGATGATGGCGTTTATATAGCAGTCTCATATAAAGAGATCAGCAGGAAAGGGGAGCATTATGACAGCGGCCTGGGAGGAAATGACAAGTCCTGGTGTATGTTCTGTTCTCCTTCCAAATATTTTTTCTGGCACAATAATAAGCGTATCAAAATAACAGCACCCCCCTCCTGCAGAATAGGGGTGTTCCTGGATCACAGGGCAGGAACTCTGTCCTTCTACAGCGTCTCGGACACAATGACCCTCATCTACAAAGTTGAAACCACATTCACTCAGCCCCTCTATCCAGGGTTTAGAGTGTGGTCTTACAGATCGTCTGTAAAACTGTGTCATTTGGGATGAGGGTGAGTGAAACTCTACTGCAATCGCAGTAAAGCGAAGATTCATGACAAAATCCGTTGATACTGTGCAGGGGTGCTCGTAAGCAACTTGTTAAAAAAAAACCTTCAGCATTTAACAGCGATGCAAACGTGTAACATACGGAGGTAACTAACTGTTCTTACTGATCCAATCTCGGCCCCGATTACGATTTAGGCGCAGTATTTTAGACAGCGTGGATAACCGAGAGAAGAGCTGGATACGTTGAAAACCAGTTTGACAGATACGTGAGTCGCTTATATTTTCACAACTAATATTTCACATTCTCAGAGTGCTTCGCCTATTGTTGTGTTTTTTTAAGAGACTAGTGGTTTACTTTTTGCATACCAGCCAGAGCCAGACAGGGCCAGTAAGCGTGGTTTCGGTTTTCCAATAAGGAAAAAGCGGTGTTGTATGGGTAAGGTAGACCTACTATTAATGCACATCATGTTGGAGTGGCTGCGTGGCATTCTTAGGCGACCAAAATGTGTCAGAATTAAATGTTAATTTGGGAACATTGTTGTTAGGGTGCTAAGTTCACATATCGCTACATATCAGAATATCAGAAAATTCAAGAGTTTCCTTATTTGTTTGTGTCTGGGGTTTGAACTACACAGAAGCAAAAAAGAACGTTCTTATGTTTGCGTCCACTTCCGTCCTTGTGTTTTCAGCCCAAACTGATGCTGGATAGACAGTATATGTACTCATTGCTGGCTGATTTACTGAGACTTAACCGCAAACCCCAAAAAACTTCAAAATTCCAGCAGCCGTATACATGGTTGCGAAACGGACAGAGAAAAAATCGACTTGGAATGTGGAACAACCAGAAGTGGGGGTAATTAAAAAATTATCTTTTTTTAAACCGCAGAATGTGCTGTTTGCAGTACAGGGTTATTCATCCGTTTGTAACGTAGTGTGGGGGGATAGTCTTTTCCAAACATTACATTGGAAAAGAGTATTTTTAATTGAGAAGTGAAACTAACAATAACATAATCTGCATGTGAAACTGTGGTGTGATGATGGAGAAGGATGGTGCAAGGTGCACAACCTGTATTGCACCACTAAATAAGCTGGAGATGTACAGTACTGGAATTCACTTCCTGATACATGATATTGGAGAATTTAATCTATGCGTGAAACTTTGGCTCTAAGAGTTTTTACCTGCATTCATTTATGAATTTAAATATAAACAGCTCATCCATCTGAGCAATCTTTTGAATCTGCACTGTTTTTTTTGTTTGTTTTTTGCATTTTATTGTAAAAAGCCATCAAAGGACTGGTTTTGGTGGTTAGACTCAAATAAAAGCACTCATGCATCGGTTTTGTAAGTTTATTATGTACAGTACAACCTAGTGGATCGGTTGTGTGGCATTCCTAGATTACCAAAACTTGTCAGCATTAACTTGTGATAATGAGTGCTGAAGGGGACTTATACAGATTGTATCTGTACAAAAGGATATATGAAAAATTAAAGACATGGAAGTTTGTCTTGCAGAGGAGCTTCTGATTAACACATTAATAATAATAATAATAATAATAATAATAATAATAATAATACCACACCCCATGTATCTAACCCTAATGTATCTCTCTCTAAGTTTAGTATTGATTCCTGGGAATTTGCTTAGTTTGTATGCCTCTACTAACAGCATCACAGCTTATAAATGATCTTGGAGGTACTGAGTGCTCCCAGCAGCAGGCTGGATAGGAACGTCACATCTTTTTCCTTCCTCCCTGTTTCAGCCTTAGATGAGGGACTGAGGGGAGGGAGGGGGGCAAGGGTATGTTCCACCTCACCTCTCTTACCCCACGTGTGAAATTAACCCACCTCATTGTTGTGTCGCAGAGTAAATAACACTGTCTTGACATTCTTGACTTACTTTATTAAATAAAATAACAACAGGCTAGGTAGCAAGCAAGCAGAAATGTACCGGGTGTAACTGTAAGACACTTTTCTCTACTCCCCACCCTCTGTTACACTTGAACTCCTATTGACTCATGGCTCCACCTAGCGACTAGGAATGAAACACCACATATCCCCCTTAATAAGAAAACACATACAGAACTAAGCAGTATCTTTCAACTCTTCAAATCAGAGGCACTTTTCTTTACTATTGTCTTATAGAAGCATATGTACAAGGGCATGAAGAACATGAACTTACCCTTCTTTTGCTTTTCAGAGCATGTTCAAGTAACATATTTCAACCCGTGTGAATTATCAGTAGGTGTTAAACCTTAGGAGGATTTCACAAAAAAATGAACAATGAGTTAACAAGTTCAACACTTACATTTGTACTCAATTACATCAAGAGCCTTCAGTCCCTGCAAGAGGTTACTCACAACACAAAGTCCTTAGTCCATTCAGGTGCTCTCCTAAACCTGACCTGTCTGGTAGGTGGTGTGGACACATCTGTTTGTGGTGCAGGTGATGTGTGTGGTGTAGCTGGTGTAGTTTCAAAGTCCAGAGGCGACAGCTCATTGTCACCCCCCTTTTCCTGAAGAGAGACCGGTGCAAGGTAAGCTGCGTTCCAGCAGTGTCGATCCGACAGCAGGTAGGTATACTGTCCTTTCTTTCCCACCACTCTGAGTGGTCTGGAAAACTTGCCTTGGGTCTTAGGGAGAATGCCAGGGTTCCTCACCCAGACGTATGACCCACACTGGAAGGACACACCTTTGGCCCCTCACTTGTGGTCTGTGTACGCCGTGCTCTTTTTCTGTTGTTCTCCTACTCTGAAGGCGACCTGCCTTGATGACAGTGGTTTGGTCTGTGGAAGTGGATGTCCTGCCACATGAAGTTTGGTGTGCATAGGTCTGCCATGCAACAGATCTGCTGGTGAACGCTGAGTCGTGGAGTGGGGCGTTGCACGGTAGACATGTAGGACAGCCCTTGTAAACTCTTTCCATTGCTTCCCTTCCAGCAAGGCAGTCTGTAAACTGTCCTTCAGGCTGCAATTGAAGCGTTCAATCACACCATTCACCCTTGGATAGTAGACAGATGACTTCCTATGCACAATGCCCCTGTCTTGGAGAAATGTTTCAAACTCCTGTGACACAAATTGAGAGGCGTGGTCCGAGACCAGCTCCTTGGGGTCACCTTCTCTGCTGAAGACTGTAGATAAGAACTGTATGACAGTCTGTGAGGTGACCTGTGGCACAAAGGCTATCTCAGGCCACTTGCTGTGATAATCAATGAGTGTGACTGCATAGCGGCAGTCTATGGGCACCTTGTCAAAGGGCCCCACCGCATCAACTGCCAATTTTTCCCATGCCCCTTCAGGGTATGGCACAGGCTGTAGTGGAGGAGTGTGTGTGGCTGCAGACTTGTCATGTGACTGGCATGTGATGCATGCTTTGATGGCTGCCTCGACCTGAGCATCCATGCCAGGCCACCAATATACTTATAATATACTCTGAGTCTCTGTTTTGTTCTCACTATTCCCTGGTGTGTGTCATGAGCCAGGGAGATCAACTTTGGCTGGAGACTGTCCGGCACCAGGATTCGGTGCGTGCCACATACCACGCAATCATCTTGTAGAGAGAGCCCGTGCTGAAGTTTGAAGAATGGCTGTAAGGTTGGAGCCAGGCCTTTTGCTGATGTAGGCCATCTTGAGGTGAGTAGCTCACGCAGTTTAGTCTGCACAGGACAGGAAGTGCATGCAGCCTTAAACTCAACAGCAGTAATAGCTGCCACCGCAGAGGGAAAAGTGCTACTTCTATGTCGTCCTCCAAGCCTGGCTCTGAGCTTGGCAATGGGAGTCGAGATAAGCAGCCCGCAGTTACATTCTTTCGACTCGGCTTGTACTAGATGTCATAACTGAATGATAGCAGTCTAGCCAACCACCTGGCTATCCCCATCCCTGCTCTACCCTGGCCTTTTGAAGAAAGCAGTGTGGTCAGAGGACTGTGATCTGTATGTAATGTGAACTGTCTCCCCCATAAGTAGGTTCTCCACTTTTCTGTCATCCACACGCACCCCAAGGCCTCCTTTTCTATGGTAGAGGAGTTTCTTTCTGCCTGGGAGAGCGTGCGTGATGCAAATGCTACAGTTCTCTCTGAGCCATCGGGATGTATCTGAGTGAGGACCGCGCCCAGACCATAATCTGACACGTCTGTTGTGACAACAGTGGGCAGTTCTGGGTTATACAGGGAGAGTGTAGGGCTATTCACTATGAGTCCTCTTACAGTCTCAAAGCTCCTCTGAGCCTCAGGCGTCCATGAGAACGTATCAGATCCACGGAGAAGTGCTTGCAGGGGCTCGACAACAGCAGCATAGTCTGGTATGAATTTTGAATACCATGACGTAAGCCCCAGGAATGACCTCAATTTGGGCAGGTCTGTAGGTGGAGGTGCTTGAGAGACAGCAATCACATGTGAGGCGTCAGGTTGAAGTCCCTTGTCTGATACTGTATGCCCTAGAAAAAACAGTTCTGTTTGTCTAAAGTTGCATTTTGAGAGGTTCAGCTTGAGTCCCGCATTTTCAATGCGCCAAAGCACAGCCATCAGCTTTTTGTCATGGTCCTCAGCTGTCAGGCCTGAGACAATGATGTCATCAAGGTAACACTGGACCCCCAACAGACCTTTGAGAATGGATGACATCATCCGCTGGAAGCAGCTGGGCCTGAATGCCAATCCAAACGTCACCCTCTTGAAGCGGAACAGGCCATCATGAGTGATAAATGCAGCGGCTGTCCTCAGGGATTGGAACCTGATGATAAGCGCTCTGGAGGTCTAATGTAGAAAATAGTGTTGCACCTCTCAACTCTGTAAACATTTCCTCCATGTGAGGCAGTCGGAAGCCATCAACTATGATTGTCTTGTTAGGCTCTCTCAGGTCCACACAGAGCTGTATCCCTCGTCCCCCTTTCTTTGTGGTAACTACTATAGGCAAGATCCATTCTGATGAATCTACAGGCTCAATAATATCCTGCTCTACCAGTTTTCTCAACTCCTCAGACACTGCTTCTCTAACTGAGAAAGGTAACCTGTGCAGTTTCTGTTGTACTGGCGTAACATCTGGGCATACTTTAACTACGTGAGTAAATCCCTTAGCACATCCTAATGTTTCCACTGCCACATTCGCTCAGTAGGGTTAGACTGGATACACAGAGCTGAAGTGACCTGACCATCTATTATTTGCATTTGTAATGCAGAGAATCAGTCTCTGCCTAACACTGCTGACTCGTGTTGTACAATGTATAGGTCTGTGTCAGCGTTGCAGTCACCGAATGCTACATTAGTTTTTAAGCATCCCTGCACAGGAATAGCATTTCCCCCATAGCTAACCAGCCTGAGTTTTGGTCCCATGAGGGAGACGTCAGTGAAGAGCCTAGTGAACATTGATTTGGGTAAAATGGACACTGCTGAGCCCGTGTCTAGCATTAGCTTGATGTCCTGACTCTCTGCCCCTGGTCCACTCAGTTTAACTGTACACATTATGCTGCTAGAATCACATGTATTCACGTTCAAAATAGTCACTTCTGGAACAACGATCTCACTCACGCATTTGCTTCCCAGACAGACTTTTGCGAAGTGTCCTTTCTTTTTACAGGTGTTGCAGAGCGCCTCTTTTGCAGGGCATCCCTGAAAGTTAGCAGTATGCTGAGTAGAGCCACATTTGTAACATGTTTTCCCTTGTGCTGGCTGTAAAGGTGAGTGTGGTTTATGTTTTTCTTTTTTAAACTTGCCGTGCTGCTGTGGTCCCCTAAATTGAACTGCGTGCACAGTGCTGTTTGCTGTTCCGTTGCACATGACTTTAGCCTCCGCCACCGCAGTTTCAATCTGGCGAGTCAATCGTCATAGCTTTAGGTAGGGTCAGTGGTACCTTCAGTAGTAAGTGCTCCCTGATGCGTGTTGAATTCATCTTTTCCACAAGTTGGTCCCAAATCATCTCCTCCTCCATAGCCCCAAACTGACGTGTTGTAACTAGTTCTTTTAAAGCAGCAACGAACTGGTCTGTAGTCTCGCCTGAGTGCTGGCTACGTTGTCTGAAGTGATAGCGTTCAGCTGCTACATTCACTTTCGGGGTAAAAAAATCATGAATAGACTGTAAAGCTGTTTCGTACTTCCCATCAGCAACCGTCATTTTATACAGAAGTCTCTGACCCTCCGCGCCGAAACAATGGATAAGCAACGCACGCTGTCTTGCATCAGGCAAATCCAAATCAGAAATCGCCAGTAAATAGTTCTCAAAGATACAGATACAGAGAAGGTGTGGGCTGGCTCAGATTGAGTCACCATCTTCGTCGCCAATAAGTTGTGTCGCAGAGTAAATAACACTGTCTTGACATTCTTGCCTGACTTTATTAAACAAAATAACAACAGGCTAGATAGCAAGCAAGCAGACATGTACTTTTCTCTACTCCCCACCCTACTTGAACTCCTATTGACACATAGCTCCACCTAGTGACTAGGAATGAAACACCACACTCATACAACTTAACCTTCCCAGTACAACTGACAAAAATGTGTTCAATGTTAACTTGCAAATACATTCATTTACATACCTTACATTCTAACACAAACATTTATCTCAGTGCCATACGAATCCAGACTAATTTCCCCATATGTTAATTCACTATCCTGGCTTCTCATGAATCCCAAGCAAAATCCCTCAGTGGCTGTCCATCCCTCATAGGTGCAGATGGTCTGCTGGATCAAACGGCAAGGTAAACTAGCAGGGGAATTTAGCAGAGCCATGTAGAGAGAGAGCTGTGTCAACAGAAGTTCAAAATGCTCAATCGTCAAATGATTCACGTAGACTTCAGAAAGTTCCAGGAAGTTCTTGGCGGGTAATTTGAATGCATAAATACAGAGAGACAGAACTGCGATTTTTGGTAATTAGTAGTCAATAAATGCATTGATTTACAATATTTATATAGCTCACCGACATGTGTATGTAGTTACATCTATTTTCTTTTTTTTTAAGTAACACTCGGTACTATGTGAGGATTAGTGTGAACAGCTAGCATTACCAGCCTTGTTGACATATTTTAGGCTAACGTTACCTTAGTTAAAGAGCGTGTTGCTGTCGTTTATTGCTTTGAACTTCTTTTTTTTATTATTATTATGTTCTTAAACTTGTATGGTAGTCAAGAGAAATCCTATACTAATGTTTATTGATATATTTAGAGGGAGCGGAAGGGAAGGAATGTTTCAAAATTCAGATCAGATTAATTTTCTAACATTTCTTTAATTCATGGTGGTTTCAGTAATTCCATGGTAACTGAGGGCCTAAGTAATCTTAATGATTTAATGACTAATGTAATCTTTATGACTTTCAGATAGGACAGAAGGAGACCGACAGGTGACTATCAATGATTGTCATGAATTCATTAAATAAATCTCTAATAAACTCAGAAACATGAATAGCATGTCAAGCAGTTTGTCTGTGCCCTTTCCTCCATGTTGTCCTTGCATATAGTCTCCACCATGGTTTGCTGTGCTGCATGGGGATGCTCCAATCGCTCAGAGAAAGGAGTACGAATGTACGGTTTCTCCACTGACATGGAGAGGCTCAAGTCAGCAGGAACAATCTTACTATCACTAAAGATTACAACAACAAAAAATATGTGAGGTAATCATATTCAAACACTGCATTTGCACTTTTTCACCAACAAAGACCAAAACATTGGGAAGCTTAATGTTTGGTTTATTAAAAATAAGGAACAGGGAAAGCCTTGCAAAACCCAGGGAGTTGAGACTCAGGGTGCAGGGTGAGGGTGCTGTCTCATTGCAGGGAGTCTTCAGGCTCCATTGAATCCCCCTGTGGTTCTTGTGCTGAAAGAGAAAGAGAGTGAGAGAAGGAGAAAAAGACAGAGGAGAAAGGCTTAGACACACCTATATAGGCTTGGACAGGAAATTGCCTTGGGAGATGAGGTGTGGTCTTTGTTCCCCAACTTAAGTTATGGAACTTCATTAGTTGTGATCATCACCAGCTTTTGCTGCTGATGACAAGTGGCATCAGTTACTGATGTGATATGAATTTGTGTAAAGTTGTTTCATGTTCTTGGTTGTCTTTTAGATATGTAATGAGTGTGTACATGTCCAGTAAGTATAAAGTGTTCCCTAATACTGTGCATTCAACTACTATGGGATATGTATGTGGGTAGACAAAACTGAGTTGTGTGTGGAAAGTAAACTCAAGTCACTCTGCAGGCACATTTTGAGGCAGACGAGTTTGTCAAGACCAAAAAGGGCAAGTCCAGGCTGAGAGCAGATCCTATTCCCACCATCTTTGTGCATCGCCCTGTGGTCAAAAAGAGGAGGGCCCCTGCACCACAATGCACTCCTGGACCTGTAAATATAGAGCCCATAGCTGCTAATCACAGCTATAGTGTTAAAGGTTACACAGGTATAATAAGCATGAACTCTTAATAATTATAGTAATATTTCTTACTTTGAAGTGATATAATATTATTTTGAATATTTAAAAATATACTACTACAGTTTCAAAGTTTGAGGAAAGAAGGGATGAGAAGACTGAGAGGAGGAAAAGTGAGAGTGAAGAAACATGGCAAGTGAGGAGAAACAGGGAGAGCTGACACCACCCAGTCAGCCAGCAGCCAGTCAATCGGATCTACTGAAAAAATTAAAGAGACAAGAAAAAATCACCAAAAAAGCTGTTAGTCAACTCCCAGAGGATCGAAATAAGTTTTATTCCGATTCCGGCAAAGAAGCGGATCCGATGTTCGTAGTTAAAGTCAGGAAGGTTTATTTGCACAGCCCGCCGTGGGAACATCAGCATGGAGCAGACGTTCGTCAGGTACAATGTATGGTTCACATTTATACAGTTTTCAGGAGGTACATTTACATGTGATGGCCAGGAAACCCCCTGGAAAGGAAGTCCATATATGGTCATGGGGAACCCCGCGTTCCCCGGACTGGAAGTAGCAGTAATTGTGAATTGGCACCTTTTGGCTATGGTCGGATGCAGCGGCATCCCTTTGTATCCTAATACACATTGATCAAATACTACGCCAGTCGGTTGCAGCAGCATCCTTTTGTGTTCTAATACACAATGATCAAATACTATGCTGCTCGACAGAACTGTCTCCTAACAAAGCAAAGGCGGCACTAAGAAAAATAAGGAAGGAAAATGCCACTCTCAAGAAGACGATGAAAATTAAGGACAAAAAATTCAAGAAAACTTTTTCAAAAGACCAAATTAAGGCATTAGGCAGACTAACCACAAAATGGATGAAATGGAGCAATGACACAATTAAGAAGGCGTTAAAAATTTGCTTAGGACCAAGACTGGTTCCTTCCTCATGGAGCTCCCCAATGCAGTGAGTGTCTTGGAGAAAGAAGCTCAGGCACTCTCCAGCAGGCTTCCGTCATGCTGTGGAGTACAAGAAAAAAATCATTATAAGATTCATACGGCTGAGGTTGAGAATTAAGGCAACAAAAATACGAAATGACAGAAAAAAAAACACTTAAAAGATCTTGGAAGCAAGAGCCAATCCAAAAAGGTGAAAAGGAACAACAGTAGCCAAGCTTCAACATCTGGCAACCCCCAAACAGCTCCAAAGGTGCTATCGAACCCATTAGTTGTTGCAATGGAAACATTTGGACTAACCATTGCTCCTACAAGTGCTCCAGCACCCAGCCAACATCACTGCTCCTCCACCTGCCAGCACCCAGCCAACATCACTGTTCCTCCACCTGTAACATCATTGGTCATCACCACCCCTGACCTATAACATCATTGTCATCACCACTCCTGACCTGTAACATCATTGGTCCTCACCACTCCTGACCTATAACATCATTGGTCCTCACCATTCCTCACCTGTAACATCATTGTCATCACCACTCCTGACCTGTAACATCATTGGTCCTCACCACTCCTGACCTGTAACGTCATTGGTCATCACCACTCCTGACCTGTAACATCATTGGTCATCACCACTTCTGACCTGTAACATCGTTGATCCTCACCCTGCAGCACTACTGACATGCAGCATGCAGCATTACTGCAGTATGATTCATTAAAATGATTACTTATAATATACAGTGGCAAGAAAAAGTATGTGAACCCTTGGATTTAATAACTGGTTGAACCTCCTTTGGCAGCAATAACCTCAATCAAGCGCTTCCGGTACCTGCTGATCAGACCTGCACAATGTTCAAGAGGAATTCTGGACCATTCTTACTTACAGAACTGCTTCAGCTCAGCCATATTCTTAGGATGTCTGGTGTGGACGGCTCTCTTGAGTTCATTCAACAGCATCTCTGTTGGATTCAGGTCTGATCTCTGACTGGGCCACTCCAAAAGGCGGATTTTCTTTTTTTGAAGCCATTCTGTAGTAGATTTACTTCGATGTTTAGGGTCATTGTCCCGCTGCATCACCCAACTTCTACTGAGCTTCAGCTGGCGGATAGCCACCCTGACATTATCCTGTAGGATACCTTGATAAACTTGGGAATTCATTTTCCCCTTGATGATGGCAAGCTGTCCAGGCCCTGAGGCAGCAAAGCAGCCCCAAATCATGATGCTCCCTCCACTGTACTTCACCGTTGGGATGATGTTGGGATGATGTAGCGCTGCGTGTTCCTCCCGAACAATTCAACTTTAGTTTCATCAGTCCACAAAACATGTTCCCAGTAGCGTTGTGAAGTGTCAAGGTGCTCTTTGGCAAACTTCAGGCGTGCAATGATGTTTTTTTTTGGAAAGCAGCGGCTTCCTCCATGGTGTCCTGCCATGGACACCATGCCTGTTCAATGATTTGCGTATGGTAGACTCATGAACAGAGATGTTAACCAGTTCCAATGATTCCTTCAAGCCTTTAGCTGTTACTCTAGGGTTCTTTTTTATCTCATGGAGCATTCTGCGTTGTGCCTTTGGAGTCAGTTTGGCTGGACGCCCACTTCTAGGGAGAGTAGCCACAGTACTAAATTGTCTCCATTTGTAGATGACTTGTCTAACTGTGGACTGGTGAATACCTAAAGTCTTTGAGATTATTTTGTAACCCCTTGCAGTTTTATGCAGATCAACAATTCTTGATCGTAGGTCTTCGGAGATCTCTTTTGTGCGAGGCATGGTTCACATCAGCAGATGCTTCTTGTGAATAGCAAACTCAAAAAGTTTGAGTGTTTTTTATAAGCAAAAGTACCTCTACACCTCACTCCAATCTCGTTTCATTGATTGGACTCCAGGTTTGTGAAGTCCTGACTCCAATTAGCTTTTGTTGGAGTCATTAGCCTAAGAGTTCACTTACTTTCATGTCATGAAAGATTATGATTGTTTGTGTGGTATTAGGTTAAGCACATTTTGTTTGTCTACACTTGTGACTTAGATGTAGATCGGATCACATTTTATGACCAATTAATGCAGAAAACTAGGTAATTCCAAAGGGGTCATGTACTTTTTCTTGCCACTGTATATTACATATTCAGTATGATTACTTATATAATTAATATAACATGTTTAGTATGATTCCTTATATAATATGGCATTATAATACACATTTACTATGATTCCTTATTGCTGGCTTATTTGAAACATACCTTGTTGTGTTTTCAATCTCACCATGGTCCACTCAGCACTCCTGATCTGCAGCATCACTGATGCTCCATCACACAGCAGTCCTGCGGCATCACAGCTCCTCCACCACGCAGCACCCAGTGCTCCTACAGTAGGTTACTAATATACACTAAACAAAAACGTGCAGCCCTGAAGTGCAAAATATGTACCTCAGGACCACTCCTTTTTGTTTTCGTATGTTGCATCTGCACCTCACGGCCGAAAGTTTTTGTTTTTGCGTTTTCTTTTTGTTTTTTGCACTTCAGAGCCACCGTAGAATTGCGATACATCACAAAAATAGCTTTCTTATTATTGTGTAACGTTAGCTCGTACTCCAAAATGGATATCCTCATTTCACCACATCCACCCACCACTCTACAATCACACACCCCAATGTTATATTTAATTAATATTTAACTCCCCCCACCCCGCAAAAAATCACGTTTAGAAGCCTTTGTCTCTAATTCCACAACGTTGGATGAAATGACATTAAGAGAACGGAATTTACAATTAAATAGGCTGTTCGTGGTTAATGTTATGTGTTGCTAACTTTACCCAGTATCTAGACTAATCTGTTATCTGTTAACGTTCCCTAAATCTACTAATTTAGTGGGGGATAATCTACTAACATGCTTTAATGCACATGTTAATTTGATTCAGATGTTCTGATAATATACAATCTGATTCTTTAAACGTCTTACCCATCACAAATGGTCTATTCTGCTGCAACTCTACTGCGCTGCTAGTATTTGGTGTCCGTGATGACTCATACAAAATCACTTTTTGGATTAACCGTCATGGTCACAGTCTTAGGGATACGGTTTGGAGGAAAAGCTAAGACTAACACCTAACAATAACACCCTTAACACCTGCTACTGGTACTTACTTGCTGTTAATTTTACGTGTAGCATCGCAACATCTTACGGATACTGCGATCTAGTGACTTTGATGTATAATACTGTATGTGTGTGAAAATTCCCTGCCTCACGCATGCGCCGTGCGAGGTGCCCCCTGTTTGACTGCATCGTATAATTTGGCGCCATCAGTATAGTCTGGCGCTTAAACTATTATTCCACCAGTTAAATTCCCTCTTCCATGGTTAAATGCTGTCCGGGCTCCGAGTCCAGTTGAGCCTGCTGATACCTTTAGTTGTGCGTCGCTGACAAAGTAAGTTCTCCGTTTACTCTGGTAACGAAAGTGTTGGTTGGTATTTAAATTTTACCACGGAATATTTCGCTTCAGTTACTACTTAGTTATTGCTACACTAATTACCTCAAGATAGCCATACGTTTTCTCAGTGAATGTATAAGTTCTTAATATTGTACATCGCTAATATTGTCAATATATAATTAATATTGTGTATATCGCTTCGAGATGTCTGTTATATTCGTTTCATGGGTACGAACCTTATATTTCAAATGTGTAGCGTGTTAAAGCAGTAATATTGATACACCCAGTTCTTCTGTAATAGGCTACTGCCAATGCGTAGACCATTCGAAGAATGTCATCTAGCTGACCGTGAGAACTTGCTGTAGAAGTAATGTGTACTGCATAACTAATATTAATCTATTGCTGACATCTTTATTGTATATTTTAGCATTTATATTGCACTCTATTGTTATTTGAGCAAAGATTTATTGTATCTATTTTCTGTTTACAGAAACCACACATCAGCACATATGTAGCTATGTATCAGAGCCAGGAATAAACAGTTCACTCAGGAGTAGTTGCAGTTTTTTTCTCGCTGGAGAATTAGACCAGTTGGTGTACAACCAGCCCAGTGGCGTACGACGATATCTCACATTATGTACTCGACTTTCCTTAGTCTTGAGGCTCTCTAGTTTCCGGTTAGCACAAGTCAACTTGTGGTAGGGCTTGAACAGTGTTATGCTCGCACTCACTGGTCTGGGAGTGTTCTTAGCCTGCTCTGACGCTGTTGCTCATTTAACTTGAATGGACACACCACTGTTCTCTTGTACTGGAAGTAACTCTGGAAGAGAACATCTGCTAAATGAATGTAATGCAATGTGTATCAGAGAATTAGCTTTACTGGAGCTCCCGCGTGTATCGATTGAAGATTTACTACTCTTCCTCTCTCTTCGATCAAGTGCTACTTCCACACAATAGTATTTGCTACAGTGCCATCTAGTGGAGAAACTGTTGTAAATGTTTTAAACAAACTAGATAGAAACAAAACTTTTTTTCGTGTTAGAGCACCATAGTTTTTCTTTAAATTCTTACAAAAAAGTAAAAAAAAAAATACACTTACACTACATTTACACTTAACCTACACTACATTGTCAAATTATTATTTTTTCACAACTTTCCTGTGCATCCACACTGAATCCCAAAACAGCTTACAAATGTATCTGTCTGAGCGAGAAACAATGATGACACATGTTGATAAAGACATGTCCTGATCATCCAGAGAGATTTCACTGGTGGGTTCAAGTGCTGTGCAGAGAGGGTCTGTCTGGACGCTGTTACTGGGAGGCTGAGTGGAGTGGGGGTGGGGTTTCTACACAGCAGTCCCATACAGAGATCAGCAGGCAAAGAGGGAGCCCTACCAGTTACTCTTTCCTTTGCAATAGGAATAGCACTGAAATCCCTGTCGCATCCTCTTCCAGAATAGGAGTGTACCTGGATCACAGAGCAGGAACTCGGTCCTTCTACAGCATCTCTGACACAATGACCCTCCTCCACAGAGTCCAGACCACATTCTCTCAGCTCTATCCTCTATATAGAGTTTTCAGTATGGCATCACACTGTTCAGAATTATAGCACAATGAACTATTATGGTTCTCCTCACAATTAAATTTATCAAGCCTCATTCCCACAGGTGGAAGGATCAGCTATTGTGCACTATTGTATCCCATAACTATTAACTGGGAGCAAGTGCTGTGTAGGGAGGGTCTGTCTGGACTCCGTTACTGGGAGACTGAGTGGAGTGGGGTTGATACCCCTTGGCCGTTTCACATGAGGAATCAGCAGGAAGGAAGGAGAATGACTGTTCTTCCTTCCTCTCTCTGGCACAATGATAAAAAAGCTGAAATGCCTCCTTATTGCACCTATAGAACTGCAGTATACCAGGATCACAGGGCAGGGACAGACCTGACCGCTCTCACTCAACCTCTCTATTATGGAATTTGGGTTAGAAAAATATCTCGTATACAAATTTTGGCATTTGAGACAATACATACAGTACAGTATCCAGTGTTATTGTTGGCTGATTGGTGGTCCTGAATTACACAGTTCCTGAGCAGAGATGATGTACTGATGATTCATAAATGTCCATAAACGTCCACAAATTCTAAAAAAAAAACGGTGAATGGAAAGCTCTTTTACCCAGTCTTACTCAGGCACGTCACTCACACTGTAAGTAACCTCGTAACCGCAAGGTTGCCGGTTTGGCACTGGGGCACTACTGCTGAACCCTTTGGCAAGGTATTTAGCCCACAGTTGCCTCAGTAAAATATCCAGCTGTTAAAATGGATAACATTGTAAAAAAAAAAAAAAAAAAATTGTAACTGATGTAAGTCGCTCTGAATAAGAGCGTCTGCTAAATGCCAATAATGTAATGTAACACTGTCCCCAACACCCATTTACTGCTGTTGTTGTCGGTGCGTGATTGGTTGTGTTTTGTGTTGGATGTGATTTTACTCTTTGCATGGTTTCTCTGATATTGTCTCACAGCATCAGCTGTCATTTCTAATGTGAAATGTTGGGACTGTGTGTGAGTGAGCGCACCAGAAATCTCTAAATCTGCCTCTTTTCATGCCTGCTGTTCACTAGATAAGGAGTGACCTGACCTCAGTCATAAACCACCCCTTCTGCAGCTGTGAGAGGAACCAGGAAGTCTCCTTCTCTCTCATTCTCTTCATCTCACACTGACACACAGTTTCCGAGAAGCAAAACTCAGTCTCTCTCAGTGTGTGGCAGGAAAATGGCGGAGGCAAGTATCTCAGTGTGCCAGGACCAGTTCAGCTGTTCGATCTGTCTGGATCTACTGAAGGATCCGGTGACTATTCCTTGCGGACACAGTTACTGTATGGTCTGTATTAAGGGCTGCTGGGATCAGGATGATCATACTGGTGTCTACAGCTGTCCCCAGTGCAGAGAGACCTTCACCTCAAGGCCTGTTTTGGGCAGAAACACCATGCTGGCTGAAGTGGTGGAGAAACTGAGGAAGACAGGAGTCCAAGCTGCTCCTCCTGCTCACTGTTATGCTGGACCTGGAGACGTAGAGTGTGATGCCTGCACTGGGAGAAAGCGCAAAGCCATCAAGTCCTGCCTGGTGTGTCTGGCCTCCTATTGTGAAACTCACCTCCAGCCTCACTATGAATCTCCTGCCTTTAAGAAGCACAAATTGGTCCAAGCCAGCAGGCAGCTGGAGGAGATGATCTGCTGTCATCATGACAAACTGCTGGAGGTTTACTGTCGTACTGATCAACAGTGCATCTGTCTGTTGTGTACAATGGAAGAACACAGAGGCCATGATACAGTCTCAGCTGCAGCAGAAAGGACTGAGAAACAGGTAAGGACTGGAACTCTTCACAGTCTGGTCTAAAACTGGCTGTAATGGTATGGAACTCTATTCAAATTATTTGAATTAAAATCAGTTTTGAAAAATTAAATACAAAGCTTCTTGTAATTTGCTTTATCACTAAATCTGTTTATCATATCAGAGAGAAACAGTGTACTATTGTGGATGTTCAGTTAATGTTTATATTAATTAGTGACATCATACCAGCACCTTGTAAATATTCATAAAACTTGTAATATCAAAATCAATATGTTAGTCTTTAAAATGGTTCAACAGCATAATGAGGAGCATCAAAATGTCCAGGAGTAATGCGAAATTCAGTCATGTTTATTCTGATTAAAAATGTGTTATGTCAATAACAGTTTTTAAACCATAATAGCTGAAAAGAATTAATTTGCAGTGGCATCGGATCATTTCCAACACATTACATACCATAACCCTGAATTGCAGGTCATTTGCGAACTTCCAGGAGATGCTTAGATTCTGATTTCAAGGGGGGATTGTGAAATGGCAAATATTCAGGAAAATTTGAATCCCTTGTTTAGAAGTGTTATTTACACAGAGCGTGGTAAAATCATATCGATTAGATTGTTTTTCCACAGAAAGTGCTTGGGGAGACACAGAGGAAATTCCAGCAGAGAATCCAGGAGAGAGAGAAGGAGCTGCAGGATCTGAGACAGGCTGTGGAGTCACTCACGGTGGGTACTGACCAGAGGAGAAGACAACAGCTGGCTGCTGGAAGAGCCATTTCAGAGCTCAGTCAGGGCTCTCCTCCACTCAGCCAGTGAGGAGCCCAGTGTTGGGCCACTTTCCAGCCCCGTGGGGATCAATCCCACAGAGCCCACTGTGGAGAACAGGCTGTCTGGGGTCCCAGTAAGACCTGAGTGAAAGGCCTAGTTAAAATGTACAGCCCTCCTCTCTGTGTCTCCTAACAGCGCTCTGCACAGGCAGCAGTGGAGGACAGCGAGAGGATCTTTACTGAGCTGATCCACTCCATTGAGAGAAGGCGCTCTGAGGTAAAAAAGATGATCAGAGATCAGGAGAAGGCTGCAGTGAGTCGGGCTGAAGGACTCCTGGAGCGACTGCAGCAGGAGATTGCTGAGCTGAAGAGGAGAGACGCTGAGCTGGAAGAGTTTTCACACATAGAGGATCACATCCATTTCCTCCAGGTAACAAACATCACTAGCTCTCTGACTGTCTGTAGTATGCACACTGATAGGTATGGTGTGGTGTGTTTCACATGTACAGCTATCTACTACTGACATCTCCACAGGTATCTGTATTGACTGTTTGGTTCTCTAGGGTGTCTCATACAAAGCTGCTCCTGACTTCTCCCTATGACATTGGAGGACTGAGACAGAGGAACTGATTGACAGATAGACATGGAGACATGAAAACAGAACAGTAAACAAAATGGAGAAAAACTCTTAAGACCTGTGATTGGTATATGACTTCAAGACCCTCTCTGTAATCTTTCTTTAGAGTTGTCAGCCATTTTGTGCCCCTCTCTCTGTGCCACCTGGAGACCTCCCCAGCATCACTGTGGATCTGCAGTCCTCTTTTGAGTTTGTGAAGGCATCTGTCTCAGAACTGAGAGTGAAGCTGGAACGACTTTTCAAAGAGGAGCTGAAAAAGACATCTAAAAAAGGTTGCTGGAAATAAACAGTATATGGTTTTATATACAGTACACACACACACACACGCAGGTAGTGAACAAAAAGTGGAAAGGCCATTGCTGTCAGGACTTCAGCTTGAGATGTCTTGCTTGTGTTGCATTTCCCTGTCTTCCTGTCTGTCAGTGTGGGTGTGTCATTGTTTTTGTTTTTGCGTGCATGTGCTTTTGTTTTTGTTACAGTCCCATATGCTCCGTTGTCACACCTCCTGCCCTTCTGCCACACCCACCACCTTAAGCCCGTCCTGTTTCCTGTTAATTCATTATTAGTCTGTGTTTAAATACCCCTCTGTTTTCTTTGTTCTCTGCCAGCAAGTCTGATTTCTGACTGTTTAAATGGGGGCACAGGGCATAGAAGTCAGCAGTTTTAATGGATCCAAAATGGGCTTAAACCTCACTGCTGTATGGGTATGAGGATTTCCTAACCTGTAATTAGGCGGATGACAGGCCTGCCGCCCCAATATGGTAATTATAAACAGGTGTGAGTGACATTGCTGTCTCTTTGTCCCCACAGTCTCAGAGGTCCGTGTTGTGCTGCCACCAGAGCCCAGAACCAGAGAGGAGTTCTTACTCTGTAAGCCACCATGTATTCTTCCATCCTCTCATCTCTCTTTCTGTCTTCATCTCTCCCAGTCTGTCTGTCTCTCTCTCTCTCTCTCTCTCTCTCTCACTCTGTCACACACACACACACAATTTTATCAGGACAAAAAACAATGCAGTTCAAATAAATACACAAATGTATGCAATAATAAAAGAGACGAGACATTATCAAATAATTTAAAAATGTTGTCTCTCATCAGATTCCCGTCAGCTCACCCTGGACTCCAACACAGCCAATACAAGACTCTCTCTCTATGGGAACCATGAAGTCACTGCAGGGAATGACCAAGAATATCCTGATCATCCAGAGAGATTTACCAGCGTGCCGCAAGTGCTGTGCAGAGAGGGTCTGTCTGGATGTTGTTACTGGGAGGCTGAGTGGAAAGGAGCTGATGGGGTTGATATAGCAGTCTCATATAAAGAGATCAGCAGGAAAGGAAGGCGTGCTGACTGTGGTCTGGGGCAGAATGGCGAGTCATGGAGTTTGCACTGCTCTCCTTCTAGTTACTCTTTCTGGCATAATAACAAGAGCACAACAATCCCCGTCCCCTCCTCCTCCAGAATAGGAGTGTACCTGGATCACAGGGCAGGATCTCTGTACTTCTACAGCGTCTCTGACACAATGACCCTCCTCCACAGAGTCCAGACCACATTCACTCAGCCCCTCTATCCAGGGTTTTCACTGAGGCATCATACTGTTCAGAATCATAACTATTATGCAACACGGGTGGAGGGATCAACTATTGTGCTGAAAAAGTGAAGAAATCAATTTCAAGAGATAAATAAAAAATCAGATAAAGAAAAAAAATCAGTGATAACACTGGGACAATAGCATGATTATAGAATTAAAGCATAGATTGTAGTATTTACAGCATGTAATTGTCCTAATAGTCATAAAAATGTGTGGTGGATTTTTGCATTTTCTACATACAGTTACACACATACAATTTCTAATCTGTTCATGAATCACATTCATGTTGAAGCTGAGTTCTGTCATCTGAATGTGAGGACAAACTTCACACCAACACAAATAAGTTTTTTTCCCCCACTCAGAGAGCTGTAGGTAGATGGAATAGCTTACTGGTATGCATAGTGGATGCAAAGAGCTTTGGAGGGTCCAGGACCAGGTTTAACAATACATACTTTCTGTATTAAAGGCTGAATTATGAGCCTAGTTTTGGCTTAATGGTTTGCTCCTGTAGTTATATTTCTTATTTTCTCAATTTATAATTATAATCATCACAGTACCAAATCAGGTTGTTCCCACTCCAACGCTCAGCATGGAGCAGCCTCTCTAGTCTACTTTATTAATCCCTTTTTAAAATTTAAAGACCTCAGTAAAATCCCCCCTCCTAGGCCAAGAAGACTTAAGTGTCTGAAGTCTCTTTCTGTGAATTAAATGTCTGATACATGGAACCAGTCTTCTTGCCCTTCTTTGAACTTTTTGAACAGCTTCCATGTCCTTGTATCCACTTCTATCCGCTTCCAATTCTTGCTTTAGGTTTAATGCAGTTTGGAGGATATTGACTTGATTTTCTTCAGTCCTTAGTCATAGGAGTGCAGTTCTCTGACCTGTGTTTTGTGTATGCACATGTGTATTTGTATGTATCTGTGTGTTAACCTTCCTGTTGTGTTCAGGTCAAATTTGACCGATTTACAGTTTTTATGTCTGAAAATTTTAGTTTATTTCATCTGATTAGAATAAAGATCCATGACATTGTCCACACAGGCCATCTGAAAACACAAAATAAACTTAGATCATTTTAATTAAATTTTGGGGGTATTTATTTAACTTTTGTAAATCTTTTTTTTTTTTAATCAAAAATGACCGGCCATTGGAAATTAATGGGTGAGGCTACAAGTAGGAGGAAAATAGAGAAATTGAGAGTTCAGGAGCATGTCCATCCATCAGATGGACACACTGCCACTCCCTAACCCCATATGTGCATGTGTACATGCACGCACACACACACACACACACACATACACATACACACACTTCTTGGGTTTCCCTGGCAACTCTGGAACCTTTCCCCAATAGAATCTTTCCCTCACAGGAACCACAATTTTCACACAAAATATTATGATATTGTGTTGTGGGAATTTTCATATTCACACAAACGGTCAAGGTCTATGACTGTCACAGACAGAGGAGGAGGATGGGGTGCACACTGTGTGCACCAAGAGATGTCAAAACAAGCATTGTGTCTCTACAATGCAGTACACACATTTGCAAGGCACATGCAAAAACCATCACCTGTTGTCAGTCATGTACTCTACATGAGCACACATAAAACCACCATGTGATGGTTGATTGTTGATTGATTGTGAACCTTGTTAATCTTTCTGTTATAGTTACTAATGTTGTTATTGCTTTTCTATGATATGTTCTGCAATATGGTAAAGTGTTAATGTATAAATAGGCTTAGGCCTACTTCCTCTCTTTACTAATAAAGCCACAATAGTCAGATTTGACCAGGAACAGTACAGATGGTAGTGAAGAATAATGGTGATTATTTAGTGATTTTTAATCAAGTCGTCAAGTTTGTTTATAAAGCACATTTGAAAACAGCAGCAGTTGACCAAAGTGCTGTATAACTGGAATAGCAAAAGCCATAAGACAACACAACAGAGAGACCAGTTAAAAATCAAAAAAGACAATAAATAAAAGCAATGAGACCATAACAATAAAGCCCTTAATTTACCATAATTAATATAAACGGTATAATGGTAATTGTGTTTATGTAGCTTTTAGGGTGATCACACAATCAGGTTATGTGACACAATCCAGGTTACCAGTGTAATGCTGCTATATTAAACTAATCATGCATACATGCACACTGTGATCGTGTGTATGTGGTGCAGGCCAACTAACTGAGAGGCCCATGATTTCATACACCCACGTAGTTGTTATCAGTTTGATCACTTCATATTTAACCACATAAGGGTGCTGAGATAATTCACAACCGCAATACCTCATACCTTGGGCTCTGTGTGTGACCTTTTCATATTTTAGGCCTGTACTGAGTGATATAGGTGCATACCATTCGGTTGAACCCCACAAGATACTCTCCCACGTCTGCCTCCCCTGTCATTGTTTGTGACAGAGAGGAGTTGGGTCAGTGTGTGCTCACTATCAATCCAAGGATACCTTTGAAGCAATGTTTTTCCAATTACGCGCCAGACTCCAGACCATAGCAAAGTTGAGCAAAATCAAATATCCTACAAGGCTTACGTAAACAGTTCTAACTACTTAGGGTGCTGTTGGGTTGCCCTCGAGAAGAGACGGGGTAGGAACAGGACCACGAGAGGGTTGAGGAGTGTGTAAACTCTGCTGAGCTGACCATCACCTGAGAAGCCTTGCTGTACCGAAGACCATCAATAAAAAGTCTTTTCTCTCTCCTTCAGCCGAGATCCAGGCTAAAGTTCTTTGTGTTAACAGTTTTATTAATTAGCCTGCAAGTGCATTAATGCTGAAGCAATTTCACTGAATTCCAACAATGTATATTTTGTTTTAATAATGATTCTTTGCTAAACAATGACATGGGATAAAATATGTCGCGTCATGCACAAAGCATTGTGAATGCTTAATACGTTGTGTACCTGTGTCACTCTTTTTCCTTGGATATGTGGTCCTAGCTTTTAAAGTCTGTATGTATTCTATATCTAGAAATCCATTCTGCACCCTCCAGCTACTATGTGTACATAATGATATCCCCTGTTATTCAAGGCAAGTTATAGTATAGTTTACATTACATTACATTACAGGCATTTAACAGACACTCTTATCCAGAGCAACTTACTTTAGTTACAGTTTTTTTTTACAATGTTATCCATTTATACAGCTGGATATTTACTGAGGCAAATGTGGGTTAAATACCTTGCCCAAGCAGCAGCAGGGTTAAATACCTTTCCCAAGCACCTATACAGAAGCAGTGCCCCAGCGGGGAATCAAACTGGCAACCTTGCGATTACGAGGTTACTCACAGTGTGAGTGATGTGCCTGGGTAAGACTGGGTGAGAGAGGGCTTTCCATTCATTTTTGTTTTTTTGCTCCTTAACCACTACGCCACACTGCCACCCCAGTTTAGCCAGTTTATTATCTGTGTGACCCTGGCTTAATAGACAAAGTTATCAGGAACAGCACAGTTGCCATGTGTCATTCAGAGAAGTAAAAAGCCGCTCTCCAAATATCTAGGTTAGTGCGACGAAATGTGGCTAAACACACCCAAAAGCACTCCATATTCCTAAAGTGCCATCACTATCTCAGTGAGCATCAGTGCATTGTAGCAAGATGGTCTTCATTACATACCTGTGCTAATTATCTCATGCAGAGAAGGTGGATCTCACTGGCATGGGACCCTAAATTGAGTGAGTTTAACAGGTAAACTCTACTGCACTGAAAAAAGAATCCTCCGGCTTTTGGGACTTTAATTTACAGTACAGTGAGGATTTTTCTTAAGGCCGCACATAAGGCTCATCTTCCAAAATGTTGCTTTTAATCTGGTAGTGAATCCAGTCCCACTGTATCTGCATCTCATATGTCATGTAGTTGGCTTTCTCATGTGTTGGCTATTATGCCTTTATTTACCATTGGTTTTAGTAAAGGAGTTCTTTCCCTCAAAATGTATTTAGAATACAGTGGTAAAATTGAAATTACTGATTATGTAAATACTAATAAACTACTTTTTATATTTATAGTTTTGGTATCATGATTAAAAACGATCAAATTGCAATAATGTCTCTGCAAAGTGGTAAAGCTCCTGGCCCCGACGGGTTTCCGACTGAATTTTACAAAAAATTCAAGGACCAACTGGCCCCTCTTCTCGTATCAGTATATAAAGAAGCGATAAAAAGTAAAATTCTCCCACCCACTCTCCGACAAGCATCTATCACACTACTGCTGAAGAAAAACAAAGATCCACTTATATGCTCATCCTACAGGCCCATCAGTTTAACAAACTGTGATGGTAAAGTGTTTTCCAAAGTCATAGCACTTCGCCTTGGATCTGTCCTGCCTCTTTTAGTTTCAGATGACCAGACTGGGTTTGTTCAAGACAGGCAGTCCTATTATAATTTAAGACGGCTGTTTAATAGTATTTATACTAAATCTGATGTCCTATCCCCAGAAGCAGTAATTTCACTTGATGCCGAAAAGGCATTTGATAGGGTCGAGTGGGACTATCTTTTCTACACACTACAAAGATTTGGTTTTGGCCGTAAGTTCATGAAACTCATTAAGTTAATATACACTGACCCTACGGCTTCAATTTTTACTAATTCTATCTCCTCTGACTACTTCTCTCTACACAGAGGAACCAAACAAGGGGACCCTTTGAGCCCACTACTTTTTGTTCTAGCTATGGAGCCACTCTCAATTGCATTAAGGAGCAATAGTAGAATAGAAGGCATTATGCGTGGAGGCCTAACACATACCGTCTCACTATATGCAGACGATTTATTACTATACATCACCAATCCCACCACGAGTGTACCAGAAGTCTTATCTGTCCTGGACAACTTTGGAAAAATATCTGGATACAAACTCAATTATAGTAAAAGTGAGTCTGCCCACTACCCTGGACCCCCATCAGTTTGCCTACCGCACTAACAGGTCGACAGAGGACGCCATCTCCACGGCACTCCACTCTGCCCTGACCCACCTGGACAGTCCCAACTCCTACGTCAGAATGCTGTTCATTGACTTCAGCTCAGCATTCAACACTGTGTTCCCCTCTAAGCTGATCTCCAAGCTTAGCCAGCTTGGTATTAGCACCTCCCTCTGCAACTGGACTCTGGACTTTCTGACTAACAGACTCCAGTCTGTTAGGTTAGACAACCTCTCTTCCTCCACTCTCATCCTGAACACCGGCATGCCACAAGGCTGTGTGCTGAGCCCTCTTCTGTACTCCCTCTTCACCCACGACTGTACTCCTGTACATGGTTCTAACACCATAATCAAGTTTGCAGACGACACCACGGTGGTAGGCCTGATCAGAGGGGACGATGAGACGGCCTACAGGGACGAGGTCCAGCACCTGGCCACGTGGTGTGCCGACAACAACCTGGCCCTTAACACCCAGAAGACCAAGGAGATCATTGTGGACTTCAGGCGAGCTAGGAGCCACGCGCACGCCCCCATCGACATCAACGGAGATGTAGTGGAGCGTGTATCTAGCTTCAAATTCCTTGGCGTCCACATCTCTGATGATCTCACCTGGTCCCTGAACTCCTCCACTCTCATCAAAAGGCGCAGCAGCGCCTTTACTTTCTGCGGAGCCTTAAGAAAGCTCACCTGTGTTCTAGGATACTGGTGGACTTTTACCGCTGTACCATTGAGAGCATACTCACCAACTGCATCTCAGTGTGGTACGGCAACTGCTCTGCATCAGATCGCAAAGCACTACAGCGGGTGGTGAAAACTGCCCAACGGATCACCGGCACCCAATTGCCCACCATTGAGAACATTTACAATAAACGCTGCCTGGGCAGGGCAAAAAGCATTATCAAGGATGCATCCCACCCTAACCAGGGACTTTTTACTCTCCTTCCATCAGGCAGGCGTTACAGGAGCCTCCGCTCCCGCACCAGCAGGCTCAGGAGGAGTTTCTTCCCCGAGGCTGTGACCCTGCTGAACTCCACACCACAGCACTAAGCATCATTGCACTAATTGACTGCACTGTCTCTGTACTTTTACTGTCATATACTGTATGCACTGCTGTAGATACAACCATCTGTAAATATCTGTCAATACTGTACATACAACCGTTACATATACTCTGCCCTTTCCTACCCTGTCCATTTCACCCCCCTATGTACAACACATTAATATATTATACATATTTATTATCTGTTAACACTGTACATACTGTAAAATATAACATTTCCTATACTGGAGTAATTACTCAATAACTGCATTTCATTGGCTTTGTACCTGTACTCTGCACAATGACAATAAAGTTGAATCTAATCTAATCTAATCTATTTTCCAATTAATAAAACTGCAGAAATATATCCCAATCTACCCTTCAAGCTCTCAGACAACTCTTTCACATACTTGGGTGTAAAAGTTACCAAATCATATTACCACTTGTTTAAAAATAATTTTACTCCTCTTCTAGAACAAACCAGAAAGGATATTAAGCGATGGTCCACTTTACCATTGTCCCTTACTGGGAGAATAAACGCTATAAAGATGAATATAGTACCCAAATATCTTTATTTATTTCAGGCTATACCTATATTCATACCATTGTCATTCTTTAAAGCATTCAGCCAGACAATCTCCCCTTTTATTTGGAACAATAAATCTGCACGTATAAAAAAAGAGTTCCTGCAGAGACCAAAAGTCCGTGGTGGACTTTCCCTACCGAACCTCTGTTCATACTACTGGGCTGCCATTTTAAATGCTATCTCACTGTGGTTAAAGGACTGGAACGACACTGTTCCTGCATGGCTTCAGATTGAACAGGCCACAAGTCACCCACACTCACTCCCTGCTCTACTTTGTGCATCTTTGCCATCGTTAGTGAATAATGTGAATGGAAATGTTATTGTTACTCAATCTTTGCGTATCTTAAAGCAATTTAAAAAATGCCTGGGTGTCCAGAACATCTCTATCTACTCTCCCATAACCAATAATCACCTTTTCCAGCCATCTGTATTAGACAGTGGTTTCCAGACCTGGCATGATAAAGGTATACAGAGCGTCAGGGACATGTATATTGAAAACACTTCGATCAATTGTCCACTAAATACGAACTGACAAAGACACATTTCTTTCGTTACTTACAAATCAGAGATTTTGTACGTAAGAAATTTGTCAATTTTCCAAATACCCCTCCACAGTCCTGTCTAGACTCTGTGTTAAGTGTCAACTTGTTAAAAAGAGGTAGAGTATCAATGATCTATACACAGATCATGAATACACTAAATCCATCTATATCTCATATCCGTGCAGAATGGGAAAATGACATGGGGGTCTCACTTTCTGATGAACAGTGGGACATGGCTCTCTCCAAGGTTCATGCCTCATCTATATGCTCAAGACATGCCTTAATACAGTTTAAAGTCCTACATCGCCTACATTACTCAAAAGTTAGACTTGCAAGAATATTTCCAGATATAAGCCCTATCTGTGACAGATGTAAACAGGCGCCAGCTACCATCTACCATATGTTATGGTCCTGCTCAAAACTCACCTCTTTCTGGGACTCTTTTTTCAATATAATTTCCAAGACATATGAATACTATATTCAGCCTTCCCCTGCAGTTGCTATCTTTGGTATTGTACCATGTCCAGATGCGTCCACTCCCCCATTCCACCTACAGAGGGTTATTGCTTTCTCCTCTTTACTGGCTAGACGAGCCATTCTGTTTAAGTGGAAGGACTCCAACCCTCCAACAAACAATCAATCAGAGACATGAGACAATCTGGATCAGAGACATGATGCAGAACATAAAGCTGGAAAAAATACGATGCACTCTTAATGGTTCTATAAACAAGTTTTATAAAACATGGGACCCTTTTATACGATATGTGAACATGTTACCTGGCTTGGAACTGTAAAAATACATACATTATCTCCTGTCAATGCTGCCTGTTGGGTCTGTCCTAACTTTTGTACTATACAGTATGGATGCATTTTTTTTTTTTTGTCTGTTGTTGCCGATGAGTTGAGTTGAGTCCTGTCTTGTTTTCCCATTGTCTGTCTTGTTTTCCCATTGTCTGGTTTGTCATGTTAGATGTCAGTTGTCTCTGTTACAATAATATTACAATTAACATTGAAAATGTAATGTCTGTTTACATGGTGAAAATCATCATAAATAAAGTGTTTAAAAAAAAAAAACGATCACATTGTTATCTTTAAATGTTGGCCATACCAACTTGTTTATTCTAAATAAGCATGTGTTAATGTGTTAACTGTTAAGATTTGCAATGAAATCACATAATCTGATGTGTGATGTGAAGGGCAGCGGTGTAGCATAGTGGTTAGGAGCAGGTCTTGTAACCAAAAGGTTGTTGGTTTGATTCCCCTTTGGTGTACTACTTTGGTACTCTGGGGCAAGGTACTTAACCCAGAGTTGCCTCAGTAAACATCCGGCTGTATAAATGGATAACATGTAAAAACGATGACCTATGTAAGTGACTCTGAATAAGAGTGTCTGCAAAATTACAATAATATATAATAATATATGAGATGACTCAGTATAAAGACAGATATGTGCAGTGTTGGATGCTTAATCAGGATGACACCAGGAGAGCGGTTTACCCCATAAGGGTGACACAACAAACAGATTGATTTTCTATGTTTTAACATTTTTATTTTAAACATTTGAAACATTTCTCCCTTCTTTTCTTAAGAGGGTTTTCTACTCACTTTGATTACAGGTCATCTTCTCTCCCTCATCACAGACAAAAGTTCAAGAGAACTTATTGCAAACATTACCCTAATCATGTGCTACACTACTTTATCATTGTGAAAAACAAATTAAATATGCCTTCATTTATGCATATAATTTATGCATGTACTGTATCATTTAATTCATTTTAATTATATACTTCTTACTTCCCCTATTTCTGCCTCATTAGAGTGATTTCCCACACTTTGATGAACTTATTGCAAACATTATCCTAATCATGTACAAACTACTTTATCGTCGTGAACAACAAATTAAAAACATTCATTTATATAACATCTTAATTATATAGTTTTTACTTCACCCATTTCTGTCCCATTAGAGTGATTTCCTTCACTTTGATTACTGCTGATCTCTTTCACTCATTCCAGAGCACAGTCTCACAGATGATCCATACCCAATCGACTCGAGTTAGGTTTTGTTTCTCTGAAACTACGTGTGTCTGTGTGAGAGGAAGAGACAGTGAGAGAGAAGGAGACTTCCTGGTTCTTCTCACAGCTGCAGAAGGTGTGGTTTATGACTGAGGCCAGGCCACTTCTTATCTAGTGATCAGCAGGTGTAAAGGGTTGAAAACAATGCAGATCTTAACACGAAAAAACCCACCCCTATATGTGTGTGTTTTACTTGTTCTTCATTACCTCATAGTTCACTACTCTCAGGTCACTAGATGTCACTCTGGAGGAACATTAAATTTGTTTGAGGCAGGTACCGCAGAATAAATCCTGCGGTCAAGCTGAATGTAAGCTCATGTTGTGTGCCTTGTCTTTTCTAATTGCAGCTGCAGGATTTGAACTCACACTCCCCCAACCCCCCCTCCAAATCAGGGAGGTAACATAATAGTTCATTGTGCTATAATTTTGAACAGTGTCATGTCGTACTGAAAACCCTGGATAGAGGGGCTGAGTAAATGTGGTCTGGACTCTGTGGAGGCGGGTCATTGTGTCAGAGACTCTGCCCTGTGATCCAGGTACACTCCTATTCTGGAGGGGTTTGGTTTGGGTTTGGGGTTTAGCGTACTCGGATCCGGGTCCAGGTCCCTGAAAGCCCCCTTAGTAACGCGCATGCTTCATGCATGATAATAGCCTGTTGTCAGTAAACAGCAGATTCCATATCTTGTGGCCACGAGTTAGTAATGCGTGGCCACAAGATCAATAACTCGTGGCCACGTATTATTAAGACGTGGCCACGATTTAGTTATCACGTTCCCACGCCTTATTAACACGTGGCCACAACTTAATTATCTCATTCCCACGCCTTACTAACTCGTGGCCATGCAATAATATTTTTCCCACCAATGTCACCAGCTCCGTATGTTACAAACAAAAAATGAAGAGAAACAAAATGCAAATGCAGAAAACACTAATTTACACAACTGACTTTTAAACAGCAGTGATAGCTGGTACTGAGAGTTTGAAACAGCAACAATGTTGCTTATTTCCCTGGTTGCCATGGTGAGCAGATAGAGCAGGGAGCTGACATTCCCATTGGCTATAAATCATCCTGTTTACATCAAGACAGGATGTAACTGTTAATGGACTCTTAGATAAGCCTTGCCACTTAAAAGTTTTGTTTCCTCTTGCACTTTGGCATTTGACCCTGAGCATAAATATGTTGCAGTTCTTTAGTTAGATTCGGACAACTACTGTGAGTACATTGTAACTCTACGTGTCAGTAAACTCAGTAAAGCAGGCCCATGCTTTTCATAAAGTGACTTCACTGTATCAACATCTGAAGCAGACCAAGCATTTTTCCACAACAAACTTAAGGTAGGATTACTTTACTGATAAAGATAAAACTGTACAGATAAAAATGTATCTGACTTCTTGTAAAAGATCTGCCTGCCTGTCAAAATTTACGGTGCAGTCACATTTTTGCTAAAAATCACAGAAATCACACTTCTCCATATTTCATTTTACATAATTTATCTATCAGTGACAGAGCAAATAAAATATATTTATACATAATAACTTGAAAGGTATGAAATGCAGACCAGGGATCACATGTCAAAATTAAAACCTCTAAACCTGTTACCCTAAAACATCACTCAAAAAGTTCACAATACATAAAAAAGTGTAAGCACACTGCATTATGACATGGAAAGACAAAGTAAAATCTAGAAGAAGCGTGTTCTTAATGTTAGGCCTTTTTTGGAGGTGTTAGTCAGTAATGCTAGAGAATAAGCACAAAGGACTTGTGAGTACAACACTGTTATTGCTGTTTCTATAGCTTCTCAAGTGGAAATGGTAAACCCAGTGTTCTCATCTGAATATTCTTAGGTTATGCTCTTGGTGTCAAAGTGTCTTGGATACTTCATTGAATAAACTAGAAATAATATTAAATAAAATTTTTCTTTATGACAAATATTCATTTCAGAACACATCCTCACATTCACTGCTTTACAATGTAACATACATTTGTCATGGTAAATGGGGCTACCACCCTCCTGGCCTGTGTTAAAGATCTACACGTTTCCTGTTTGGATTATTGACCATACGTGCAAATTTGTGTTCACTGGAGTTTCTGTCTCCCTCCTGTGAGAATCTGCACAGGTTTCCTCCATTTCGATGTATAATTTATGCCTGTAGATCCAGAATTCATGGAGATATGCCGGTTAAAAAAAAACGTATTGTTCAAACGCGGAAGTGAAATTGCGAACTTCGCCCTGTTCACACCTGACATTAACATGCAGCTTGGGTGATCCAATCATAAGTGGACAGCTCTAAGTACGTCAGTTCACACCTGGCATTAGAATGTGTCTCCACATGCGTCTAGAGTGACCGCTTGTGATCGGATCTCACTTCCCCGCTCTATATGCAAATAAACACGTACATCATTTCCGTTTGCACAGACCAAATGCGTTGTTGTTTTTAACCAGCGGGAGGCAGCAATGCACCTCCCATGCCTAGTCTGCCAGAAATTAAAAGAAGAAGAAGAAGAAATCAAAACAATGCATATGTTGTTGTTGTTGCCTGTTGTCGCACTTTAATATGGTGCGCGAATGAGTACGTACTTCCGCTTATGCAGAGACATAAGACATAAGAGAGCTTTATTGTCATTGTACAGGACAACGAGATTACAGTTACTCCCCTGTATCAGTGCTGTGACAACATATAGTAAGAATTAAAGGCAACAAGAATAAATACAAAAAAATACAAGATGTGATATAGAATATGAGAGTAGTATGGAACAATAAATAGTAATAGCAGTAAAGTGTCTGTGCAGTGACAGGAAGTACTCCTAGCTGTTACATGTGAAAAAAAGAGATTTACAGTGGTTGTTATTGCACATACCCGAGTTATTGCATAACATTGTACTGTAATAAAGTGCGGAGTGCATAGTCCATGTTATTGCACAAGAGGAAGATTCGCATTCAATCGCATATAATACTGACATTATTGCACATGTCCATCGTTGCTGTCTCTTCTATGGGAGCTGGAGTCGGGGGGATGTGTTGAGCTGCATTACAGCTCTGGAGAAAAAGCTGTTCCTCAGTCTGGTTGTGCAAGCTGAGATACATCTGAATCTCCTGCCGGATGGGAGGAGATTGAACAGGTGGTTGCTGGGGTGAGTCAAGTCCCTGATAATGTTGTGTGCCCATCATAGACAGCGTGAACTGTAGATGGTCCCAATGTCTGGGACTTGTGTCCCTATGATGTCCTCTGCAGTCCTAATTACACATTGTAGTGTTTTCTGGTCATTTCTGTTGGAACTGGCATACCATACAGTTACATAGTATGTCAGTATGTTTTCTATGGCACATCAGTAAAAGTTCACCAGTAGTTTCTGGGGCAGATTTGCTCTCTTCAGTTTTCTGAGGTAGTACAGGCACAGCTGTGCTTTCCCTACTATCACAGAGGTGTTGGTGGTCCAAGAGAGGTCCTTTGTTATGCTTACTCCCAGGAACTTAAAACTGGAGACTCTTTCCACAGCTTCTCCATTTATGGTTAGTGGTACCTGTTCATTCCTCCAGGTTTTCCTGAAGTCAATGATCAATTCTTTGGTCTTCTTGATATTTAGTGAGAGGTTGTTGTTGTTGCACCACCCCACCAGGTTCTGTACCTCCTCTCTGTAAGCTGATTCATCGTTGTTTGAGATTAACCCAATCACTGTGGTGTCATCTGCAAACTTGACGATGGTGTTGGATGCATGAGCACGTGTGCAGTCATGGGTGAAGAGGGCATAGAGGAGTGGGCTCAGTACACATCTGAGTACACATCTCAGTGTTCAGGATCAGGGTGGATGATGAGTACTTGCCTAGTCTGACTGTCTGGGGGCGGTTTGTTAGGAAGTCCAGGATCCAGCTGCAAACTGGTGTACTGAGACCCAGATTGTGTAGTTTGGGGACTATGGTGTTAAATGCAGAGCTGTAGTCGATAAATCGCAGTCTGGCGTAGGTGTCCTTGTGTTCCAGGTGGTCCAGCACGGTGTGGATGGTAATGGAGATGGCATCCTCAGTTGACCTGTTTGCCTTGTAGGCAGACTGGTGCTGGTCCAGGGTAGCGGGGACGACACTCCTGATGTGGGTCATCAAAGTCGCTCCAGGCACTTTGCGACTATGGGGGTGAGAGCGACAGGCCTGTAGTCATTCAGGTTTTTCACTGCTGGCTGCTTGGGTATCGGGATTATGGTGGATGTTTTGAAGCATTTGGGGACCATAGTGAGGGACAGAGAGAGGTTAAAGATGTCAGCGAGGACCTCTGCCAGCTGATCGGCGCAGTCTCTGAGGACCCTCCCAGGGACGCCGTCTGGTCCAGCTGCTCTGAGCGCGTTGACACTGCGGAGGGTCCACCTCACTTCTTGAGTGCTCAGCGTCGGTGTTGTCTCTCCATCGGATGGCAGGGCCTTCACCACTGGTGCTTTGTTGTCTCTGTTGAACTGAGCGAAGAAGCTGTTGAGCTCCTCTGCCAGTGGAGCGTCGCTGGATGAAGGGCAGGTCTTCTTCCCTTTGTAGGCTGTGATGCACTGGATTCCTTCCCACATGTGTCGGGGGTTGGTGGTGTTACTGAAGTGTTCTTAAATCTGTTGTCGGTATCTGTGCTTGGCAGTCTTGATGCCCATCTTGAGGTTTGACCTGGCTTCACTATATACTGCAGTGTCACCGGATCTAAATGCAGCCTCCTGTGCTTTTAGCAGGTTCTGGACCTCATTGTTCATCCACGGCTTCTGGTTTTTGAACACTCAGATGGTTTTAGTGATGGTCACCTGGTCTACGCAGTATTTTATGTAAGACATCACTGTGAAGGCATATTCCTCCAAGTCAAATCTTGAGTCATGCCTGGCTTGGTGTGCAAACTGGCTCCAGTCTGTACATTCAAAACAGTCCTGCAATTGTGAGACAGATCCCTCAGACCATACCTGTATTGATCTGAAAGTTGGCTTTGTCTTCTTTATTAATGGCCTGTAAGCTCGGGTCAGGAACAGAGACAGATGGTCAGATAGTCCCAGGTGGGGGCACAGTTGTGCCCTATATGCGCCTGTGATGTTGGTATAAACCTGGTCCAATGTGTTACTGCCCCTGGTGGGGCATTTCACATTTTGGCTGAATTTTGAGAGGACTGACTTTAGACTGGCGTGGTTGAAGTCTCCAATCAATACCCCATCGGGGTGATCCGATAACTGTTTACTGATGACGTCATGCAGTTGTGCTAGCGCTTGTTTAGCATTAGCCTGTGGAGGAATGTAGACTGCCAGAATGAAAACAACGGTGAATTCCCTTGGTAGATGGAATGGCCTGCACTTCAGCATGAGATATTCTACCTCGGGAGAGCAGTGTCTGTCAGTGATGGCAGTGTTCGTGCACCAAGCATTGTTCACGAAGACGCCAAAAGGCCACCGCCTAGTTTCTTACCGGAATCCTCCGTTCTGTCGGCCCGGTAGACCGTGCGATCTGCTAGCTCAATAGCCATGTCAGGAATGTTGTGATCCAGCCAAGTTTCAGTGAAGATCATTACACAGCAGTTATCTAGCTTATTTTGTGTGGTAATTCTCAGTCTTATTTTGTCCATCTTGTTGGTAAGTGATCTGGTATTTGTGAGGAAAATGCTCGGAAGTGGAGGCTTGAAAGGTTGTCAATTGAGTAGGTGGTTGTTCAGTGTGGCTCAGGACACATTCGCGTACACACTGCTAAAAGAATGTGGCCATATGCGGCCCAGACCACCTCCAAATGTAGTCTGAGAGATTGGATCTCAATGTATCCCCAATGCCTCTTGGGTGCATTCACACCTCTACCCAAGACGCATGTTAATGCCAGGTGTGAACAGGGCCTTTGTGTACATGGGAGTCGCCATGTCCCTCCCCCCTCCTTCTGTGTCTGGCCCTGCACAGAGCCTGAGACAGCAGTAGCGTGACACCAGCTGTCCCTGATTGGCTCCATTGCAACCATTTAAATGTGAACTGTTAAACTGGTCAGAGTGAGGGTATACCAAAGACAAAACAAAGGCTCATAACTCAAAAACCAACAAAATCAAAATCATCACAGCACTGAACTAAAGGCATCATTGTGAGAATCTGTTTTCCTCTGTTTTGATGTATAATTTATGCGTGTAGATCCAGAATTCACAGAGATATGGCAGTTTAAAAAAACATATTGTTCAAGCGCAGAAGTGAAATCCTCCCGCTGTTCGCGCCTATACTTTTGAATGGGGGTAAAATGATAGCTTTTTTAAAAATATTGTTAAAAGTAAAAAGTGTTAAATTTTAAAAGTACAAGCACCCCAATCGAGAACAAGCTGGTCGATCTGGCCTTGGTCTGAAGCGCAAACGGCTGTGACGCAGTTAGAGCTGAGGGACACGAGAACAGTAGTGTGTTTTCCCTTCGGGCAAACACACCGACAAGCCACACAAGAACAGTAGTGTGCTTTCCCTTCATTCAACCACATAAATTATGTCAGCCCGTCATAAAGATCTTATGAGGTGAAACAAAAATGCAATTCATTGTCAGTATATTCTAACAGGGAAATGCTCAGCTTCACTGATTTCTCACTGTCGTTCCACAGATCGTTGCTTCAGATCTGTCATGGGAAGCTCCATCACTCACGTGGCCAACGCCACGGGGAAGCCCATCCGCGTGTACTACAGCACGGAGAAGATACGTCTGGAGGAGGTGGTGCAGGAAGTGAGCAGAAACACATTGTCAGCAAAGATGGTTTTCAAACGCGATTCCATCATCCGCTACATACGCATCCCGGCCAAGGACTTCTTCAAGATTTCGGATGAGGGGGCAATTTACGTCAGCGTTTTTGTAGAGAATAGCGCCTGCAGCGATGACTGGGAGAAGACGATCTGCCTGAATTTCTACATCCCCAACAACAGGTCCTTTATTGTGACCAAGAATCACAACATCAAGTTCCAGGAATACGGGGGGAATATCTGGGTGGACGAGCAAGGCAACAGACATGGCTAACAGATTTCTGGCAAAAAATCATTAAATAAAACAGAGCACATGGATTCAACAAATTAAACAAGAAGTCAGTACCTACCTTGAAAACAATCAGCCTGATTAAGTTTTTCTTTGAATCCAGCATACGTAAACTGTAACTGAGAAATAAAAAGTTCTTTTAAAAAAATTGAGTGCTGTATAATTGTAAAACTTACCTGACTTGAGGTAGCGGTGTTGCCACCACCTTTGTTATAGCAGTGAGGTCTGGGTGAAACACACTGAGAATGACAGTTACAAGGGGAATAACCCTGGCTAAATGTACAGTAACTATTGGTGCACAAGCGGATTTCCCACCCAGCAAAAATTCGTTGAAAAGACAACTTTGCCACACGTCTCAACAACATTGAGTTTTGGTTGAAAAGTGAAAGGTGAAAAGATGTCTATAAAAACACGTTCCTCTACGTCTAAATTTGGTTGCTTTTTCAGACTGTTTCAACGATTTCAATTCAACCTAATTTCAACAATGAATTCATGATTATATATTATATTCATTATATTATTGGATCATCATATTATATTCATAATTACTCTCAAAATAAGACAATTGAAAAAAAGTACCAATAAAACATTTATTGACACATGTCAGATACATCCACCAGACCGTCCAGGGGCATGTTATTGTATGTACAATAAAAAAAAAAAAAACGAAAAAACACGTCTTGTGTAGTAAAAGCCGGATAACATCAACATACTTACACGCCACTACCAGAATGTATCCCTCCGCCAAAGATCCACGAGGAACTTCAGTCCGTGGAAGCAAAAAGAGGGAATTTCATACTAAACAGGCTGTAACTTTGGAATATAACAACTCCATTTAACTGAGACTGCTGAAGCATCAAATTAACATCAGCTGAACTTTGGAATGCATTTTACACAGAACAAGGGCTGTGGATTTTGGCCCCCATTTCTTACAACTACTGTAACTTATGGTACAATAAAAACTTTTTCTTTAATGACTTTAAAGATTGGAGACAATTGGTTTGTTAATAAAATAATTTTAGAATATTCCTGATTTTTAAATGTTTACTGAATATAATTGATTTTCAAGACTGTATAAATTGATTTAGTCTGAACTGTATTACATTATTGGCATGCAGCAGACACTTTTAACCAGATCACCTTAAATGGGTTACAATTCTTACATGTTATTTATTTAAACAGTTAGACATTTATTGAAACAATTCTGGATTAGATACCTTCACCGGGGGTACAACAGCAGTGTCCCCATGCAGAACTGAACCAGCAACTTTCTGGTTATGGGCACTGCTCCCAACCACTATGTTACGCAGCCTACATGGAACTACTGGCAAGTATGCAAAATTACATGGAGCTCTGAGAAATGTCTGCTGTAAAATCCTCTGTGTGTGAAAGCTGCTCCAGTTCAGTGTCTCTCCTCCTCAGCTCAGCAATCTCCTGCTCCGGTCGCTCCAGGAGGCTTTCAGCTCGACTCACTGCAGACTTCTCCTGATCTCTGATCAGCTCTTTCACCTCAGAGCGCCTTCTCTCAATGTAGTGGATCCGTTCAATGAGGAGCCTCTTGCTGTCCTCCACTGCTGGCTATGGAAAGCGCTGTTCGGAGACACAAACTCTCCAACCCTGATATTCAGATATTTGGGCTTATCTGAAATCATAATGGGTCCTACAAGGAGGGACTGAGGTTGAGAAGTTTTACACCAACAGCATTTTTGCAAGCTTCTGCATTCTGTTGTTAGGGTAATAAAATTCACCAAAGAACCCATTCATTTGGAAAGACAGTAAATTTATTCAGAATGTTAAATTTGACAAACTTATGAAATCCCCTGTGAAAAACCTGTTTCACACAAGTTAAAATAGAAAAGTGAAATGCTTATTGTTACACAATTGCAGTTAAGGAACAGTATATTGTTTCACAAACAGGATATCAATATATGTTGACTATACATGTAAATAATTCTTACAGAGAGCAATTAATATTAAATAGATTAAGAAAGAAGACTGATTTAAGAAGTGAAAAACGATATTACATCTTGAATTAACTCTTCTGTTTGTCAGTCAATGCAACTGCAAGGTTCCTCAGTGTGCATTAACACCTAAAACTGCGGAGGAGAGTCACAATCCATGCTGTGCAGCACACAGTGGCTCCCTGAGGGTGGGTTTAAGGCAGCAGAAATCTGACTATCACATAGAGCAGACATGGTTAGGGTTGGGGTCAGGGTCTTGAACAGGGAATGCAGGTTGAAAGTAATGATAGATTTAAAGGTAATGTTCGGGCTTCCCCTGTTTCCAGCTCACCCGCCGCCACTAACACTAATTCAAAGTCAGTGAATTACACGAAATCAACATTTTTATTAGCTTATGTTCATCTGTTAGTGCGTGTGTGTTTTCTTTATTAAGGCTACTGCAAACCTAAACATATATGCTGGAGCCGTAGCCATAATCATGATCCGCCAAGCGCAAATAACCGAACTGTAAGGTAAAGAAAAGACATAGAACAGATTTAATTTTCAACATATTAAGTGTAGCAACATCAACCTGTCAAATTCACCTTGCGATATTTCATTCCTGCAGACTTGTTGACCACCTTATCCAAATCGACGTTTGCAGCTAACTCTTTCGATAAAAAGGAACGCAAGTTGTGAGAGGCGCTCCTCGCCCATGGTGGCACGCAAGTAAGTTTTTAACAGTGCGCTACTCACAGGAATTGTGAGATATATTTTGTAAAGGGTAGCCAGATTTGGGAACGCTCGATCCATGTCATGGGCTATAAGAAAGGCTAAAATCTGGCCAGTGGAGAGCTCATCCATCTCCATATTTCTGCACATTTCGCAAAAGGAGCACTATTCATCAGGAACATCGGAAACAGGAACATCACCACTGTAATATGTTGCCAACTCGTGTATACTATGGACTGACTCGGAATTGAATGAGTGTTTCGGGTTAAGCGCCTGATATTTCTTGGCCATAGATCTCGCGTCTGAAAATTGCTCTAGAACTTTGCGGAACCCGACCTTTAATTGTTTGTACTTTACATGTACAGAGGATAGTGCGGTGTGTTTCTCCTTCTGCAGGCAGCCATGAGTGTGTGTATGTTTAGAGGGGACTACCGATTCAAATAAAATATAGATTTAATCTTTGATTAAAATCCACCAGAAACTGTGGTTAACGCGTTTGTTGAACACATCTTTAAAAGTGACCATAGTGTAAGCTACCAACGCTGCTGACTCCAGAATTTCTTTTTTGCTAGCCGTGGGATTCGGCTATGGCTGCGCGGCACCCATTGAAGCTCCGCTAGTGGGTGTTGCCACCACCTTTGTTATAGCAGTGAGGTCTGGGTGAAACACACTGAGAATGACAGTTACAAGGGGGACAACTCTGGCTAAATGTTCAATAACTATTAGTGCACAATTATGCTTCACTGTATACCTTTATTAACACAATATTTATAAGTATTTAGCTGAAATGAATGTCACACTTTTGAAAAAGGAGACGATTACACTCCTCTTTGACCCTCCCAAATTATAATGGCAGAATACATCAACAGGGTAAGGCATGAATACTAAAACAGTGTGATTGATATATATGTATCATTTGATTCATAATTTGATCGTAGTTGTAATGTTTCATTGCAGATATTTTTTAAAGTTTCTTATGGGTTTTTTCTCTTTCTTTCTTTTATTTGTGTTGTATTTGTTGTTTGTTACAAACAGGAAAAGTTGTTCACAACAAAAAACAATGTTTTGACAAACAGAAGCATGTATGGATAGGAAAAGGAATATCTATGTTTCAGTAAAACAGAATCAGGAGATGTGTGCAAATTGAATGGCATATTGTCACAGGGTAAAAACATAATGGAGGCTGTTGGAATTTGGCGAAATTTCCTCAATATTAATGTACTTGCAAGCTAACTAATAAAACTGTTGACACAAAGAACTTCAGTCTGGGCCTCGGCTGAAGGAGAGAGAAAACAGCAAGGCTTCTCAGGCGATGGTCAGCTCAGCAGAGTTTCAGACGTTACACTCACAAAGTCTTACGCTCACAGTCTCACACCTTACACAGTCCTCAACCCTCTCATGGTTCCATTCCTACCCCATTTCCCCTCAGGGCAACCCAACAGCAACATAAGTAGTTAGAACTGTTTATGTAAGCCTTGTAGGGTGTTTGGGTTTGCTCGACCTTGCCGTGGCCTAACTGAAAAAACATTCACTGAAAGATATCCTGAGATTGATAGTCAGCACATGCTGACCTGACTCCTCTGTGCCACAAACAATGACAGGGGAGGTAGATGTGGGAGAGTAGGTTGTGGGCTACAAATGAATGGTATGCACCTATATTACCCAGGACAGGCCTAAAATATGAGGTAAAGACCAGAGGTCACAGCTGTGTTTGTTATATAACTATCTCAGCACCCTTAAGTGGTTAAACATAAAGTGACTGAACTGCATGGGCCTCTCAGTTGGTAGGCCTGCACCACATACACACAATCACAGTGTGCATGTATGCATGATTAGTTTAATATAGCAGCATCACATTGGTAACCTGGACTGAGTCACGTAAGCTGATTTTGTGATCACCCTAAAAGCTACATAAACACAATTACCATTACACTGTTTACACTAAATATGGTAAATAATCACCATTATTCTTCACCTCTAACAGGTTTAAAATGGAACCTGTGGAATGAATACCTGCCCAAACCCAAGTAACAAGCATCCCCATCGGACTAGAACAAATAGCTATGAATAAAAATATTGTTTTGTTATGTCTGGGGAAAAAAAATATTTTTTATATAAATATGGGCCCATCCTGCAAGGATGACACCTACTCGTTAAGGGATTCCTCCAAACACCACATTAGATGAGTCCCTATGACTGCTTGCAGGTGCACAGCTAGCTACACATTAAACGTTTATGTAACATTTCAGTATGTACAGTGGCATGCAAAAGTTTGGGCACCCCCAGCATCTGCCAAATGACTAAATGTAAATGAGAGAGGGCTTTCATTTGCTTAGAAATTTGGGTGATTAACTGGCAGTGGTGTTGCAGTGCTGACCTGAAGCTGCTTTGTGTTAGTGTGGATTAGTGTATTGACTTTCAGGACCATCTGGCTGAGGGGGACACTTTTCTGGGCTGAGCTCTTGAGTTTGCACGGTCTTGTACTGTGGAGTTTCTGATGGAATTGCTCTAAGATGTTTGATTTCAGTGCTCATATTGAGATGTGGATGTGCATTGGATATCTACCTCCCTAATTCAGCCCTGCAGGCATTGTTAGGGCTATTCCTCAGCACTGGCAGTATGTTTTTGCAGAATTCTGCATGCAGGGTTTCTGATAGATGCTTGCCCCATTTACTGTAGTCTGAGTGGATAGACTGAGTCTAAGCAGATGACTGAGCGGACTCATATGTATAACTTTTACAAACTATTTAAAAAGCTCTGTTGGGTTGTTTCACTCCCACCTCAAAGCTCCCTGTTGCACTGATATTCAGTCCCAGGTAGTGGTGCCTCAGAGTCCACTATGTGTGTATTTGGCCCTCTAGGTTGTTTGTGAGCACAGTGAGGTCATGTTGCTCCCTGGTCTGTTCATGGCTCAGCTCTGCAGGGTTCTGCATCTCTGATACCTATGTAAAGATACTAAAGCAACAGGATGGCTTTTTTTCCTGAAAGATGACAGAACCCCACAGTATATCCACAGAGACAGTGTTCATTACATTGGCATTTAGACACTTTTATCCAGAGCAACTTACATAGGGGATAACATGTAAAAATTGTAACCTTATACAGCTGGATATTTACTGAGGCAATTTTGGGTTCAGTACCTTGCCCAAGGGCACAACAGCAGTGTCCCAGCGGGGAACTGAACTGGCAACCTTTCAGTTATGAGTCCTGCTCTTACATCAATTTTAATGAAAATCCTCAAAACACTGGTAAGGTTAGAAATCTTAAGGAAATTGAGCATGCACTTGATCCCATGCAGTTTGCTTATAGGCCACATAGAGGAGTAGAGGATGCCACAGTCACTTTGCTTCATTTACTTGTTAAACACTTGGAGGGAAATGGGTCTCATGCTAGACTTCTATTTGTTGAGTTTTCCTCTGCTTTTAACACAATTCAACCCCATATTTTAACTAGTAGGCTTTTAGAACAATTTCAACTGAGTAACAATCAATGGGAATGGAAACAATGGGAAAATAGGACCATCTTAAAGTATGCAGATGACACTGTTATTGTTAGTTGGCTTCAGGACAATGAGACCAGCCATGGCCCGGTCATCGACGACTTTGTCAAGTGGTGTGAGGAATCCTATCTTCAATTAAACTTATCTAAGACAAAAGACATGATCATTTATTTTAGAAAACATGCTCACACACATGAAGTCACATCCATTAAGAGTCAGACAGTAGAATGTGTGAAATCTTACAAATATCTTGGGACAATTATTGACTCAGAACTGAACTTTGAAGCAAATTGTGAACGCACCAGCATTTGTTTTGTTTGAGGAAACTGTCCCATTTTCACATTGACAAAACCATGATGACTTTATTCTATCGTGCTTTTATTGAATCGATTTTCTCTTTTTCTTTAGTGTCTTGGTTTGGAAACCTATCTTTAAAGAACAGAAATTCTTTGAGTCAAATTGTTAAATGGTCTAGTAGGCTGATTTGGGAGTCACAGCTTAACCCAGCGTCCCTGTACACCAGACAGTTACAGCGGATTACTGGGTCAATCTTAAATGACGACTCCCATCCTTTGCACAGTGAATTCCAGCTTTTCCCTTCTGGACGAAGGTTTTTAGTCCCACAGTGCAGAACAAAGCGGTATAAAAACAGTTTTGTTCCAGCAGCCATTACTCAGTTGAACAAGTTGTAGCAACATTGCAAAGATGAGAAAGAAGCAGCTTTTACTTATTTAACTATTTATTTATTCTATTTATTTATTTTATTTATTTTTATTTTTAGTTCAAGTTTTTAGTCATGATTGGAATTTGGAGCACTTTTCTCACATATTCTCACATCATATTTATTATGCTGTCTACTGTCTGCACGTGTTGTCTACGGGTACAAATAAAGTAACCTTGACCTTGATCTTGACCTTGTTCCTAACCGATATGCTGTACTGCAGTGTTAGCGCAGAAACTGCAGAGAACCACTGAAGTGTGCACGGGCAGAGGAGCTCTCCTCTGAAATAAAGCCATTTTTACAGAGTTTGTCAGGTGACACATTCACTTCACTATGTCCAGAACACTTTCCACCTCGTAATGAAGTTAACAGCATTTTCAGCGGAAATACATTGAAATGACGAAGCAGCACACAGCTTTTCTCCTGCCTCTGTGTTTCATGCATGGTGTTACTGTCATTTTATGTTGAAGGTACAGCTCTGCACAGTTAAAACATCAATGTGCTGTGGAATGTCAACAGTGCCAAATCCAAAGGCAGTACGCCCTCTACTGCCAAGCACCATACTGAGTATTGAACATAAAATATCTGTGTGCTCACTTCCACTTCCACTTCCACGTGTTGCATCTCAACACATTAGCATTAAGGATGAAGGAGACAGAAACCGAATGCACACCGGCTCTTTTGGCTAAGGCAGCACTCATACTGGCCCCATGTTACAAGGGAGCAGGTCAAACCCAAGTGCAGAGATGACTCAGGACACAAAGGGTTTGGTTCAAAGACAAACAAAGTTTCCCTTACTGAAAACTCAAGAAAAAGCAAAACAGGCTTTATACAAGCATTCTCACACAGAGCATGGCAACTTAAGACTGAGAAACTAAGTAAACAAAGGGCAGGGCTTAATTAACAGGCAACACAGATGAAACTAATCACTAAAACACAAGTGGAAGACATTAACTAAATGAGACATGGAACACACAGGAAGTTAACACCCTCCAGTGGTCATTCTGGGAAACAGCAACCGAAACCCAAACGACACGCTTGTGTTCAAACAATGACTGCGCTACAGCACTGTCGACTGTGCAGCTCCAAATACCATGAAGGCTCTCAAAGGTAGTTCATAAAATTAATTAAGTAATAGATAGAACTAGCAATTCTCACATTTAAACTCATTTGAGCAATGTTTGGTTGATTCATTGTCAACACTATACATTCAATAATTTTGTATTCTATATTTGAATGGTTTCATTAAGGACATCCCTCAATTTTGGTAGGGAAAAGTGTTAGGTACATTGCGTGAGACCATTTTTAAATACCGCAGCTCTGTCAGCAGTGACGGCGATGGGAAATAAAACAAGACAGCTGGCGATCGCCTATAGCTCCTACTTTGAGACTCGAACAGAGGGCGTAATTTTTCTGTTTGTACACTTACACAAGGATACTGGACAGCGAATAAAGTTTTCTGTAACTCTGTTGTGCCTCTGCTTATTCAAAATAGCTAAATATCGCGGCTCCGTCAGCAGTGACAGCGAGGGGACATAAGACAGTCGGCGATCGCCTAGTTCCTATACTTTGGGACACGAAGGGAGAACGTAATTTTTCTGTTTGTACACTTACGCAAGGATACTGGACAGAGAATAAAGTTTTCTGTAACTCTACTGTGTCTCTGCTTATTCAAAATAAATATCGGGGAGAGAAACTTGGGGTCGGTCGAAACCATTACGACCTCAGTCTGACTTTTTTGCCGCAATCAAGACACGCAAACAAACTTTATTCTAAATATTCATCTAAACAACAAAAATGCATGTTCACTCAGGCAGATTGGGCCCAAGGTGGACCCCTTTGTAACTGGAAGAACCGTGGGCCCGGGGCAGCCGCACCCTCTGCCCCCCCATTCGCCCCGCTGCTGCATAAAGGTCTAAAACTTGGCTGCAACACTGAAGCGATCAAAGAATAATTTTACAGTGGCTTTGCAATATTTTTTGAGTTTTTCTTTTTTTGCAATATTTTTACATTTGACATATGCACTTGAAAACAGAGGATTTCAACAGCTGAAAACAGTGAGATTATATTTTTGTATTTAAATTGAATGGTTATCATCAGTTTGGGTTGGCTGTTGTTTTGTAAAGTTCCTAAAAAGGAGTTATTTTGACATTGCAAGCAAACCATAAGAACATCAGGTCATGGTGACTTGATGTAAAAAGAGGAAGAAAAAATGTAAAGTCATTTGAAACAACACAAAAAGAAAAAAAACTTGATGGTTCCTATCAGTCGCCTATCAGAGTGACCAGCAGTCCAGAATGCTGCTGTCAGAGACCTCACCCATTACACTACGTTATATTATTGTGATTTAGCACACACTCTTATCCGGAGAAACTTACATAGGTTACAGTTCTATCCATTCATACAGCTGGATATTTACTGAGGCAATTCTAGGTTAAGGGTACAACAGCGGTCACCAGCAGGGAATCGAACCAACAACTTTTCAGTTACAAGCCCTGCTCCTGACTGCTACACTACACTGCTACCCCCACACCTCTAAGCAGGGTGACATTGCTCTTGTTCTTTTTTAAACCTCTGCTGGCCCTCCAAAAAATTCAGAGTTGACTTCAAGGTACTTCTCACATGCAGGGCTCTTCATGGCTCTGTCCCAGAACACATTCACCAGCTGCTTCATTACCACACCCTACGGTCCTCGGGGAGACTAGCTGTGCCTGTTAGCGGTGCATCATGGGAGACAGGACCTATTCCTCAGCAGCCCCGAGGCCGCAGGATTCCCTGCTCACTCACGATAGGGCACCTGACTCTATGCCCTCTTTTAAATCCCTCCTAAAACCCCTACTTTTTCAGTACCTGTCTCTGTCATCACTTAGCATTGTTGTTGTATATATATATATATATATATATATATATATATATATATATATATATATATCCACACACACTATATGGCCAAAAGTATGTGGACACCCATCCTAATTATTGAGTTCAGGTGTTTCAGCCACACCAATTGTTAACAGGTGCATAAAATCAAGCACACAGCCATGCAATCTCCATAAACAAACCATGGAAGTAGAATAAGTCCTGCTAGAGCGCTCAGTGACTTTAAACGTGGCACTGTCATAGGATGCCATCTTTGCCACAGGTCAGGTCGCAAAATTTCTGCCCTGCTAGATCTGCCCCGGTCAACTGTAAGTGCTATTATTGTCAAGTGGAAGCGTCTAGGAGCAGCAACAGCTCAGCCACGAAGAGGCAGACCACACAAACGTACAGAGCGGGGCCTCTGAGTGCTGAAGCGCGTAGCATGTAAAACCGGCTATCCTCTGTCTCTGGCTGCAAAGCATGATGGCCAAGCAGCTGCACACAAGCCCAACATCGCTATGCGCAATGCCAAGCGGTGGCTGGAGTGGTGCAAAGCACACCGCCACTGGACTCTGGAGCAGTGGAAGCGCGTTCTCTGGAGTGATGAATCACGCTTCACTATCTGGCAGTCTGATGGACGAATATGGGTTTGGCAGATGCCAGGAGAGTGCTACCTGAAGAATGCACAGTGCCTGTAATGCTACAGTATGGAAAGATATTTTAGACAATTGTATGTTTTTCAACTTTGTGGGAATAGTTTGGGGAAGGTCCTTTCCTGTTCCAGCATGACTGTGCCCCTGTGCACAAAGCAACGTTCATAAAGACATGGTTTGATGAGTCTGGTGTGGAAGGAACTCCAGTGGCCTGCACAGAGCCCTGACCTCAACCCCACTGATCACCTTTGGGATGAATTAGAACGCCATGCACACAGACACATCCCTCTCCTTCCTCCCTGCAACACCTTGTATGTCAGCTGCCAGTCGTGCTCTTTGTTGCTGCCCTCGTTCTTGTACACTTCCACCTTGCAATGCCACCCCAGCAGCAGCTCCCGCACGAATGACACAATTACACCTAGTTTATGGGAAGTAGGTTTACAAACCTTCTTATTTCATGTAAAATCAAACTTTTTGTTTTACAAAACAGTATTTCTCGTGTTTGGGGGCAGACGTGTACAATCTGACTGTTGGACTTTAACATTACCATTTTCACTGTTTTGAAAATTGTCCTGTAGGTAAGGGGTGGAGAATTCACAGTGAAAGATTTGCTTCCGATTCTCTCAAGTTGTTTGACAGAATTTAAAGACTCTAAAGAACACCTCTGGGTAAATGAATGAAGGAAGTTTGTTCTGCTTTACTTTCATAAAGGAATATATGCCATTGTATAAGAAAGGGATTGAACGAATGAATGAATGAATGATAGTATGTTATCCCCGAGTGGACACACTACCGAACCATCTTTCAGATCCTCATTTTAATGGTGATGACTTCTGTGAGTTGGAATCTGAGAAGAATCGATGTTCTCGGGTCCTAAAAAGTGCAGGTAACTCCATTTCACAGTTTTCTGTGAGGGAGGGGCTATATTGATGGAATGTTTAAGGGAGGAATACAGCACCCGCAGTCCACAGTGGCAAGATGGATGTGAGAGAGGGGGTGTGTGGGTTTGCCTGGTTAGAGATCGGCAACTGTATGGGTTAGAGGTTCTTATATATTGCAGTGTATATTAGAAATGGATGTAGTGTAGAAGGGAAATGAGAAGAGATTTTTTCCCTTGGTTTCACAAGAATGAAATCATTTTTTATTGAGCACTTCACAAGGCTAATATGGGATGATATAATGAATAGTCACAGCAGAACTAAGACCAATAACATGAAAAGAACATTCAGACATACAGCAAATAAGTGTTAAAATAAAAACATAATGCCTAGAAATTAACCTGAAGAGCAACATACAGTTGCTACACTAGACTGAATGTGGAATGAAAGCAATTCATGCAGCAATTCATCAATTAATAGCAAGCAAGCAAACATTCAGGGGTACTCCAGACAAACCAATATCTCTGAATGCAGCACAAGAGTTTTTTTTCCAGGTTGTATTATCTCTGGTTTGCTTTTTTAGACCATAATTCAAATTTATTTCTCACAGTTACATTTTTGTCATGTATGTGCAGAATGCAAAATAAAGATCAAGTACAAAGGTGTTTGAAAATTAAGCTAGATATTGGCTTAGATTCTAGGTATGATTTTTTTCCCCAGAGGTCTCTGTTAGCCATGTCTGACGCCATGCTCGTCCTCCCAGATACTCGCCCCATATTTCTGGAATCTGATGTTGTGATTCTCGGTCACGATGAAGGACCTGTCGCAGGGAATGTGGAAATTCAGGCAGATTGTCTTCTCCCAGTCGTCGCTGCAGGTGCTGCTCTCCACAAAAACACTTGCGTAAAGTGTCCCCTCTCCTGCAAACTTGGCGAAGTCAGCGACCGGGATGCGTATGTAGCGGATGAGGGAATCACGTTTGAAAACCATCTTTGTTGACGACGATATCTTTCCGCTCACTTCTTTAGACGAAGAGGCCCCCAGTTCGGCCCCGATTTCCTGCACTATCTCCTCCAGACGCATCTTGTCCACGCTGTAGTACACACGGATGGGCTTCCCCGTGGCGTTGGCCACGTGGGTGTTGGAGCGGGACACGTCGCTTCCCATGACAGATTTGGGGTGACAAAATCTGTGGACAAAAAACATGAAGAACAGGCAAGGATGGGTCTGACTCTGTAGGCTCTGCGTAAACAGCCATCTGAGCGCACCTCAGCACATGGCAGCGCCTCTTGATTGGGCCATGCACCGAGTGACACCTGTGTATCAGTAAAATGGCTCCCTCTGGCAGCACATACAGTACCAGTCAAAAGTGAGGACACAACAATCAAAACTATGGTACCTGTGCAGTGACCAAAAAAGTGTCATAAACAAATCAAAACTATCTTACATTTTAGATTCTTCAAAGTAGCCAAAATGTATATATTTTTTAAATTTAAAAATTAAAAATAATTTAAAAAAGAGAAATTCTTACATAGGCATCAACTTCACTATCACTATGTCTGTAGATAAAAATGTCTTTGAATGCATGCTTCTCATTATATTAATCAGGTGTGTCCAAACTTTTGACTAGTACTGCATTTAACGTGAGCCTTTGGAAAGTTACTAGTCCAACATTGAACATTTATCTTATCATGGTCTCTCACTTACTAAAAGTAAAGCATGACAATAAAATTAAGCTTAAGGTTAAATCGGCCATTTAAAAGAAAAAAAAAGACTTAAAAAGCCTCAATCTCTGGGTTTTTTTTGTCAGATTTAAATGGCATCCTATCCTATATATATCTTTTTAGATATGAAACTGAGGAGTGTGGAACTCTAAAATTATTAGCTGTAAAATTCTAACCTTTTTACAATGTGAGGTGAAAGTTAGAGTTCATTCTAAAAATGTCCATTTGGGAATCTCTTACATCATAACATGACATGAGGCTTTGTGGGGAACAGCTGGACAGCTTCTACAACCTAACTTACTGCAAAGAGGTCAGCTGTCACCTCTTTACAGTAAGTGACATTAAAAAAACAAGTGTTCTCCATATGAAGAACCTAGTAAAGTGCACACAGTATTGGGTGGCTGTGTGTGTGTGTGTGTGTGTGTGTGTGTGTGTGTGTGTGCGTGTGTGTGTGTGTGTGTGTGCGTGCATGCGTGATTGCGTGCATGTGTTTGTGCACATGCATGTGCCTGAAGTTCTGCTGCAGCTTCTGAATAGCTGCTTGCAGTGGAGACGCTGTAGAATCATTTGCTTGCGCAAATCCAGTTCTGCACTGAGGAGCGGGGAAAGGGGGGCCTCAGCGATGGGCTGCTGAGCTTGCTGCTTTTCAGGAAATGACAGCAAGCATGCCTAGACACGCCTAGACAAAATCCACATTCCACTTCAGGGGTAGGTGGGGTCCGTAGAAGCATTAACACCTACATCGCTGTGTTCTGAGCAAATCGATGGAATAAAGCACCGCCACAACCACTGGGGCGGTAGTGTAGCATAGTGATAAGGAACAGCACTCTTAACCGAAAAGTTGCTGGTTTGATTTCGCAGCAGGAGCACTGCTGCTGTACCCTTGAGCAAGGTACCTCAGGAAATATCCAGCTGTATAAATACATAACATGTAAAACTGTAACCTATGTAAGTCTCTCTGGATAAGAGTGTCTGCTAAATGACAGTAATGTAAATCAATGAAACAATATGGAAATGAAACACAGTGTGATATATTGAGAAATGTGTTGCTCAGTCCAAGAATATGTTGCAATTAAAATACATCAAGGACAATATTAATGGGGTTTTATACATGATGTGCATGCCGGTGTAGACAGTTTGGGATGTTCACACTTTGTCAGCAATCGAGATACAGGCCAAGAGCAGAAAGGACGGTTTGAAACCATACTTAGGTGCTGTGTGCATGAGTCCCTGCCTTGGCAAGGGGGGAGAGAGCTGAGCATAAGCTAGCTAGCTAAATTAACCTCAGAATTTGATTATCAATCTTTTTTTCAGACAAATCAAAATAAAAAATGCACTGCAGAGGGAAAAGATGAAGCATCTGAAATTGAGAAACTACATCAAAGGAATTAACAACACAGTCAAAAGCCATATCATAACATATCTCATCCTGTCCAGAGATAGGCAAAATTCATTACCAGTTTCAGAGTTACTATGGGTACAAACTGCACAGGTGTGCTTCAACGACCCAGTGGTGAGAGATATATTGCATATTGCCAACAACACTACAACTATAACAAAATAAAAAGAATAGTGCTATAAGTGTTACCAGCCTTTCAGCCTGCACACCTTCATAAAAGTTTATGGGTTAAGTGTAGAGGAGGACTTACCTGGTGTGGCTTTCCTCAGGTGAGCTTTGCAGCGTTACCTGTTGAAGTGCACAGAAAGAGGATATGAACTGAACTGAGCGAGAGAGACAGAGAGCAGGAGACTGAACCCTCCAGACCAAACTGGAGTAAACTTCCTGATTCAGTGATGATGTCACAATGCCACGTAGGGAACCATATAGAGCAGGTTCTATGTCTGGGAGATAGAAACCACAGCAACTGTGGTCAGCTCTGTGACTCACGGTCTATTCTGACTGAGAGAGACCACAGTTATCATGGTCAGCTTCTGCGATTCACTGTCTATTCTGACTGAGAAAGACCACAGCAACCATGGGCAGCTCTGCTATTCATGGTCTATTCTTACTCAGAGTGTGTGTGTGTGTGTGTGTGTGTGTGTGTGTGTGTGTGTGTGTGTGTAAGAAATTTCAAGTTTAATTAGCCTTAAATGGTCTGTGTTTCTTGCAGGAAAACAGTCTTCCTACGAGACATATACTCATGGGTGGGGCAGAAGAAGGGGCAATGGTGAAAATGCACAAGAAAGTTTTTGTTCAAGCATAAGCACATACCTTCTCTCTCACTGTATGTGTGTGTGTGTGTGTGTGTGTGTGTGTGTGTGTGTGTGTGTGTGTGTGTGAGTGAGAGAGAATAAAGCCATGCATGTATGTGTGCTCATGTGTGTTTGTATGTTTTTGCATATGTACATTTTTATATGTGAGACAGAAAGAGAGAGGAGGAGATGAAAGAGACACAGATATCAAGAGAAAATGGCCACAGGTTCTTCACTATGCTTTATAGTTGCTATAAATCATTTATTCGTTTTTTAATTCATATTTAAATGATTTTATAACTGCTGGGTCAAAAAAGACTTTGTAGATCTTTGTACCCTGATGGTGTACAGCATTTATAAAAATATAAAAAAGGGCAATGTTTCACTTTTGATACTAATGATAGTGTCACTCCAGGAAAAGTCAGTGAAAGTCAGAAAACATTTTAATTTAGGGGGTTTCTTTGCTGTTAAACTCAGAAATGGGTCATTTTTGAGACAACACAAGGGTTAATAACATTTCACTAGACCTGTGAAGCTCCACGATTCTAGATCTCAAGTAACAAATTGAATGCGTGGGACTGGAATTTCCTGTTTTAACTGGAACATGCAAAACTTAACAGCCACAGGCAGGTAAAAAGACAGGTGTGAATCCAGGCTGTGGGTGAGGAAAACTGGATTCCTCAACCCTGATTGCTCCCCCTCTTAACACTGGTAAATGACTAGAGGTAAAACCTGATGATCATGTAAGAATTGACATGCTTGGGGATTTGAGCTTACCTGGCACAGAGACACAGTCTGGGAGACGGCGCTCCTGTCCCGTAAGGGACGTGCCATGGGGTTGCGGATTTCTGTGTGTGTGCGTGCATGCTTTTCTTTGTGTGGGCTACCCGGTAAAATCTGCCTGTGCTTTCCCTCCCCGGTGTACAGGCGGTGAGGGAGAAGATAAGACCCGTTGCAAGCAGAGACACCAGTGTCTTTACAAGTGAAGCCTGGATCTTTCCCAGGTCATTTACTGTGTTGACTTTTTATTGTTAAGTTTATTCTCTCTCTGCTTACCTAGAGGTGTATGATTCTTATAAAAACAACTACTGTAACAGAGTAATTAATACACAAGATCGACAAAAATCATGCTTGTCTCACTGTAACAGCCTCTGTCCTCTGGGGAATGCTATCCTCCAAAATGAAACAAAACACACTACTGTACTAATGTAATGTAATGCTTTTCCTTTTGTGCATAAAGGTCTAAAACTTGGCTGCAACACTGAAGTGATCAAAGAAAAATTTTACAGTGGCTTTGATATATTTTTTTGAGGGTTTTTTTTTGCAATATTTTTACATTTGAGAGAAACTTGAAAACAGAGGATTTCATTTCTGAAAACAGTGAGATTATATTTTTGTATTTAAATTGAATGGTTATCATGGTTATCATCAGTTTGGGTTGGCTGTTGTTTTGTAAAGTTCCTAAAATGGAGTTATTTTGACATTGCAAGAAAACCTGCTGACTTGATGTAAGAAGAGGAAGAAAAAATGTAAAGTCATTTGAAACAACACAAAAAGAAACGGAAAAAAAACTTGATTCCCATCAGTCGCCTCTCAGAGCCAGTCCAGAATGCTGCTGCCAGAGACCTCACCCATTACACTACATTACATTATTGTCATTTAGCACACAGTCTTATCCAGAGAAACTACAGTTCTATCCATTCATACAGCTGGATATTTACTGAAGTTAAGAGCACAACAGCAGTCACCAGCAGGGAATCGAACCAGCAACTTTTCAGTTACAAGCCCTGCTCCTGACTGCTACACTACACTGCTACCCCCACACCTCTAAGCAGGATGACATTACTCTTGTTCTTTTTTAAACCTCTGCTGGCCCTCCAAAAAATTCAGGGTTGACTTCAAGGTACTTCTCACATGCAAGGCTCTTCATGGCTCTGTCCCAGAACACATTCACCAGCTGCTTCATTACCACACCCCAGTCCACACCCTACGGTCCTCGGGGAGACTAGCTGTGCCTGTTAGCGGTGCATCATGGGAGACAGGACCTATATATATATATATATATATACACACACATATATATATATATATATATATATATAATTGAGTTCAGGTGTTTCAGCCACACCAATTGTTAACAGGTGCATAAAATCAAGCACACAGCCATGCAATCTCCATAGACAAACCTTGGAAGTAGAATAGGTCATACTGGAGAGCTCAGTGACTTTAAACGTGGCACTGTCATAGGATGCCATCTTTGCCAGAGGTCAGGTCGCAAAATTTCTGCCCTGCTAGATCTGCCCCGGTCAACTGTAAGTGCTATTATTGTCAAGTGGAAGCGTCTAGGAGCAGCAACAGCTCAGCCATGGAGAGGTAGACCACTCGGAGTTGCCGAGTGCTGAAGCACATAGCATGTAAAAACTGGCTATCCTCTGTTGAATCAAGCACTACAGAGTTCCAAACTGTCTCTGGCTGCAACATCAGCACAAGAACTGTGCATCGGGAGCTTCATGAAATGGGTTTCCATGGCTGAGCAGCTGCACACAAGCCCAACATCGCTATGCACAATGCCAAGCGGTGGCTGGAGTGGTGCAAAGCACACCGCCACTGGACTCTGGAGCAGTGGAAGCACGTTCTCTGGAGTGATGAGTCCGCTTCACTATCTGGCAGTCTGACGGACGAATATGGGTTTGGCGGATGCCAGGAGAGTGCTACCTACTGGAATGCACAGTGCCTACTGTAAAGTTTTGTGGAGGAGGGATAATGGTCTGGGGCTGTTTTTCAGGGTTTGGGCTAGGCCCCTTAGTTCCAGTGAAGGGTAACATTAATGCTACAGCATACAAAGACATTTTAGACAATTGTATGCTTCCAACTTTGTGGGAACAGTTTGGGGAAGGTCCTTTCCTGTTCCAGTATGACTGTGCCCCTGTGCACAAAGCAACGTTCATAAAGACATGGTTTGATGAGTTTGGTGTGGAAGAACTCCAGTGGCCTGCACAGAGCCCTGACCTCAACCCCACTGATCGCCTTTGGGATGAATTAGAACGCCGACTGTGAGCCATGCACGCAGACACACCCTCTCCTTCCTCCCTGCAACACCTTGTATGTCAGCTGCCAGTCATGCTCTTTGTTGCTGCCCTCGTTCCTGTACACTTCCACCTTGCAATGCCACCCCAGCAGCAGCTCCTGCACGAATGACACAATTACACCTAGTTTATGGGAAGTAGGTTTACAAACCTTCTTATTTTATGTGAAATCAAACTTTTTGTTTTACAAAACAGTATTTCTCGTGTTTGGGGGGAGGTTTGACAGAATTAAAAAAAAAAACAATGGGGGCATATTTGCAAGTCGCACTGGTGCGCCTAGTTATAAAATTTAGTCGCACTGTCTCCAAAAAACTAAATGGCCGCAGTCTGGAGCCCTGCACCTATCCTAGCTTCGAAGCATGCAGGTTGTTTGACAAATGACAAAAAACTGCAGCTAACTCACATTCTTAGAAGTGTTTAATGTGTTATGTATTAGTAAACATTTACACAGAGATTTTAGTTTCATGTATTACTTATTAGTTAAAATCCCATGGATGCACAGGCTCTTTTAACCATGTTAAGTTAATTCAGCTGATAGCTGTTCCAATGATAGCCTGACGGAAAACTGTTTATTCTGAGTGGCAATAGGGCAAAAATTAGGCCTTTATTTGGCAAGGGGTATGCAATATCTAAATAGTGATGCTTTTAGAATAATCATTTTCAGCCATTGCCATGTCAGTCCACTATGATTAACATATTGTCATAAAATTCAGGTAGCGATACATATATACTGACAAAATCTGTTTTTTTTTCTTTCCCACTGCGACATGTTTACTTTAGGGATGGGCTAGCCAGTATGCAAAAAGCTGATTTCACCTTAGCCTAATTGACATGCATTGCAGCTAGCTTTATACAATAAATAATTGTGTGTAAGTTTACAAGTTTGTCAACAGGTTTTTCTCCATGCCAAAACAAATTTGACAAGTTTAAAAGTGGAGTTGAAGACTCTTTTTGCTTGATGCAGTGGAGCTGCATGTACTGCACATTTTGTTCTGAGAAACGGTCCCTCCTGCTTAAGCACTATAGATTAAAACATGGAACCTATAGTCAAGCATCCTCAATCCCATGCCTGTACAAGGAGTGTGTGTGCATGTTTAAATCCTTTAATGCACTCAAATTGCATTTGTGAACTTGGCACACTCAAGACTCAATCAGTGGATTGTCCAATTGTAGTGTTCCATTGTCAGCTGTGTGAATACAGGGAACATTGTACAGAAGCCGGGTTTTTCACCCATCTGCGCAAACATCTAAAACTGCAGCAAAATGTCAGTTGCCCATATCAAAACTGCACATTTCAAACCAGTGTTTATACAACATTCAATGCACCTAAATCCAAGGAGCATAGCATGCAAGATAAAAGAGATTTCAAACCTGAAATTGTCAATATTCAACCTCCAACTCAAAATGTTCACACTGAAGAGGATGACACTCATCACAATGATAACCCTCTTAATGATGACAGTGAGTTTGATGCACCTAAGGTTGATCCCCCAGAGAGTTTGCAGGATTTGGACTTTCAATTAGCACATAACATGGCAGCTTTGTTCCTAAAAATGCAGACAATCCTGCATGTATCAGACACTGCTTTGCAAGAAATTATTCAACAGTTAAACCAGATTCAACAGTTAATCCCAGCCAGTGTTGTATTCTACAATTTACAGGATCCTCTGTGAACATGGTGGTGATACAGATGATTCTGTTGTGAGAGATATTATTTGTGTAGTCAATGACAACATGTTTGTTGAAATGCAGTTGAATTTCCTACTGTTATGCCAGTTGAGTATACCATAAGTAGAGAGAGGCAAACAACTGTGTATGTGCCTATACTAAAAATGCTCCAGGCAATGCTAGGTAATGGTGATATTTTGGATAAGGCTCTGGCTGTAGAAACAAGTTCAAAGCAGGGATATCACTCTCACAGAGATGGATCCACTTTTAAGGAAAATACGCTGTTGATGGAAGAAGAGTTTCGGTTTGTACTTGGCTTGTATATAGATGACTTCAAAGTGGCAAGCCCGCTGGGGACATCTAAGAAAAAAACTTAAGATGTGTGCTGTGTACTGGGTGGTCAGTAATATGCATTCAAAATATCGCTCCACTCTCCACTCTATTCAGCTTGCCGTCTTATGTAAAACCAGCATTGTGAAAGAACATGGCTACAGGCTACAAGTTTTGAGACCCCTCATTAATGACCTTATGTTTCTTGAAGAGCAAGGTCTGTACATACAGCAGTTGGGAGCCGCAATTAAGGGCACTGTGTTGTACGTTGCAGACAACAATTTAGCAGCTCACTCTCTGGCCGGTTTCTTTGAGTGTTTCTCATCAGGCCACATCTGCAGATTCTGTATGGCTAAGTGAGAGGAAATACAGACGAAAGATGTAAAGTCAGGTTTTTACCAGCAACGGAGCAGAGAAAGTCATGACCGTCATTTGGAGGAGGTTAAGCAGGATCCTACTCTTTCCAGACGTTATGGTGTGAAAGGCAGTTGCTCCGTTAGTGACAATCTAAAGCATTTTCATATTGTGGATGGTTTCCCACCTGACATTTTACATGACCTCTTGGAAGGTATCATTCCAGTTGAGCTGTCACTTTGCCTAAAAGACCTGATTGCAAGGAAGTTCTTTTTCCTGGAGTCTTTAATATAAAGTTATCAAAGAATTTCCCTACAAATTCTCTGATAAAACTGACAAACCACAAATCATTGCCAAAACATTCGCCTTAAAGGGAACTATTGGCGGAAACGGCCATGAAAATTGGGCATTAATTAGACTGCTGCCATTCCTGGTGGGCCATAATGTCCCTGAGGAGACCATGTTTGGGAAGTGTTGAAGACTCTCAAGGACATTTTGGAATTGGCGTTATCACCATTTTTTACTGAAGAGTCTCTTTTTGGAGATGAAGATTTCCGATCACCATCATTTATTTCAAACAGCATTTCCCCAAGCCATGCTTCAGCCCAAACACCATTACCTCGAACATTATCCCAAGCTTATCAGGAAATTTGGCCCACCAGCTGATGTTTGGACAATGAGGTTTGAGGGGAAACAAGTTCTTTAAAAAAGTCCTCCACGAAACTCAGAACTTTAAAAACGTTTCACTCACACTCGCAGTTAGGCATCAAAAAATGATGGCCTTCCATTTAGCTGTGAAGTCTGCCATGGTTGCAGCTTTTCCTTATAATGTGCAAACATGTCCACTTCAGTTGAATGGCAACCAAAGCACCATCCTTGTGACTCCATCAGTCTTTATTCATGGAATTAAGTACTCTGAAGGCATGGCTGTTTCTGTAGGTTCATGCTCAGGACTCCCAGACTTCAGACAGATCACACAAATTGTAGTGATCAATACCAAAGTAGTGTTTGTCTGCAAAATCATGGCCTCATGGTATCATGAGCATTTAAGAGCATATGAGCTTTGTAGCAATGTAAGAGAGCTTTTAGTGACCCAGTTATCTGAATTGAATGATGTTTTCCCTTTGTCAGCCTATATGGTCAGAGGTAAACTTCTTGTAACATTCAAGCATTATATTGTGTGCTGAGAAGCGTACTAACATACAACATTTTCACTTTTGCTTGTACATAGGCTAGCAATATGGATAAAAGACTTCTTTTGAGAGTGATTGTTCAAGAAGGAGACATTCGCAAGGTTGCTGTACCAGTAAAACCAGACACAACTGAAGAGCTCAGAGACCAATTACAAGACAAATTGGCCATAGAACCCAACTTCAGAATTTAGTATGAGGATCCAGAATTTGATAATGCTCTGTGTAATTTGGAAGACACGGCTGAGTTGAGTGACAAGGCAACACTGAAAATTATTCAGATCACAGCTGAATCAATTCCTTCCACTCCTTCAGCAACCATCTATTCATCAACAAAGTCTTCCTCCACACCTGTCACCTCAGGCACAGATATTCTTTCTGAGGACTCTGCTTCAACTAGTAAGCCTAGATGTCAGTGGCCGAGCACTTTTGAAATTCCATTGTTTTCTGTGGATGTTAACTACCGACTTCGTCATGTAGACCTTCTGCACTTAAGAGATGGAAAATACATGGACGTCCCAAGAGATATGAAACACGAAAGCTTGGAAAAACTTGCAGAATCAATCTACAAATTCAAGGCCTATCCCACAGATAAAGACTTTAATTCTGTTGCTGCAGCACTGGTCAATAAGCATCCCTGTCTGAAGGAGCAGGGATCCCCAACAGGTTGGTTGGGATGGAAAAATAGTCTCAAATTTAAAATGGGTAATTATATAACTAAATTGAGAAAAGCTGGGTGTGTGGATGTGGTCATGAATGGTGGGAGAAGAGGGAAGCGGTTTCCTGAGGGACAAGCAGCCGCAAATGTTGCACCCTTTGAATGAACGCAACACAGTCCGCTCATGTTCTGGCAACTTTATTTTCTTCCCCGGTTTCTTTTGTTTCTGCATTAAACAAAATTCGGTACATAGAGTACAGCGCTTAAGCGGCACAGCTCACAACTGTCTCTCGCCCACCGCTTCTCTCTTTTTTTTTTACGTCACATCCTTTTAAAAAAACAAGGTCCTGGTCCAAGCTTCTTTGCAAATACAGTTCAGTGTCCCCACTTACACTGCACAAGCCGGTCAACACAAAAGAATGTGTTTAAATATGTACTGCGCATATATATATATATATATATATATATATATATATATATATATATATATATATATATATACACACACACACATTAAAAAAATGTAAACACATCAAAATTGGCTTGAATGAAAATGTTCCATTCCGGGTCGCAACACAAAGAACATTAAAAAACCAAGAAGATGTGAGGCAAATTATCTTCCCAATATTCCACTAGGCATGGATGAGGGCAGGCTGGAACTTATGAGAGAAGTACTAGTGGACAAAATGGGAAAAAAAAAGCCCTGGCAGAGCATTCATCTCAAGCAGAATGGACCAGACATTTTCCATACGCAGACGGGGGATTGTGCAGACAGAACCTGCTGTGCAGACAATGAAGGAGCGATGGCCAGCCCATTTTACAGAGCATGAGGTAAGTATGATTGAAGCAATCCTCATCACTTTTTTGTCTCAAGTGTATTCTTTTCACATTGTATTTTTGCTGTATTTATCAGGTGGCCACAGAGTTTAACAGGATTGCCTGTAAACACCTGACAAGAGACTTCTTTGAAGCATTGGATCATCATATCCCACTTCTATTGCAGATCTTCTGGTCCAAAACAGGAAGCATGGGCCAGACATTTTCCAGTTTACTGCAGCAAATGGAGTCAGGGGTAAGTCATAACGAGGGATGGCAGGATCACAGACTTTTAACAAAAATATGTGGCATTCTGGGTGTTGTGCACAAATAAAACTAGTAGTAATGTGTGAGGGAAACTTTAAAGTAATTGAAGAGCTGTTTGCAGTTAACTCATTTACATTTGCTTTCTGTAATCAAACAACAACAAATGTAATATGAATATGCACGATTCTGTAATATGAATATGGATGTTTGATGCTCCGTAATAAAGACACTTCTTATCTGACAGAGTGGGATTGAATCTTATCTTTTTATCCATCACACATGACCCATTGGTATCCTGTTTTTTCCACGTTAGACATCAGATGTGACAGCACGGCGTTCAGTTGTACTTCACAGGCTCCCTGTCCTCTTGGGTGATGATCCTGGCGGGTTTTTCCGAACATGTTTTGTAAGTATCTACAAATCAATTGTATGATGGGACTTCCCTCATATTAAATGGAATTTTCAATTGTTTATCTTGTTGTAATTGCTAATGTAGGAGTCCAGGTGAAGGTTTATGGATCACACAGTCATTTTAGTTAAAGTGTTGATGTATAGAAAGGAATACTTCAGTTCCTTTATCTTTCTGTGTGGATGAAATAATAAAAAAAAACAAAGGTATTAAAACCTAATGTCTTAACAGGACTCAGATGCCGAGATTGATTTTGGAGGGATTACACAAGCCATACTCACTGTCATAGCTGAAGACACCCCAAGCAACTCAACTATGCTTCACTTCAATCCAGCCTCCACAGCTATCATCATTGAGGGCATAATATGCAAGAGGCAAGTCTCTGATGTCATCCATAACTATAATATAGTTATGGATGACATCAGAGACTTGCCTCTTGCGGTTTGCCTCCTGTTTGGGCTGTCTTATGCCCTACATTTGGATTATCCAAAATGCCTCAGAAACACTTTTCAGTTCATTCAACAAGTGATGATGGAGCTTGGGCAGAAATCTCTAAAACCAAAATTACAGTCTGAAAAACAAGTTGTTTGCATAAGATATAATGTATGCTTAATTGCAATCATTTTTCATTTTGCACAGTTATGTCCTCTGCTGGCTACCATTTAAATATTTTATTTTGATAAATCAAGTATGTCCAGCTCTTTGTGTAGAAAAGACATTGCCTTTGAGTCTGATGTTGAAAACACATAACTTTTTCAGGTTGACACTGTTAATGTGTTGCCTAATAAGTTGCAAGCTCTTTTGTTTGTTTGTTTATTTTAAGGGTGGAAATCAGACTTGTCAAATGTAAAAGTTTGGAGCAGAAAGGTTGTCTGTTAACTTGATACTATTTTATCTGTTTACTTGAATGGAGTGGCTGCTTCATTATTTGTTTACACTACTGTGTCCTAGGAGACTAAACTGGCTTTAAGTTGTATTTGAAGTAATTCAATTGTGCCTTACTCAATTTTCTGAAAATACTTCATGAAGCATGCACTTTAAAGTGCTTCACCCCTTTTTCCAGTTGAAGTGGTTTATGTGTTGTGTAATGAGCCCTTCTCTCAAAGGCCTGAAGTCAGATTTGTGGCAAAATAATGAAAATAATTAATGTTTTTTTGGCTAATTTTGTATGTATGTATACCGTTTGTTACATTCTCCAGCAGATACTGAAACTGTTGACAGTACAAACCTTGTCAGTGTTAATAACAACTGATAGTTGTTATTAAGGCACTTTTGAAAATAAATGCCTGGTGCTGATGCTATGCAGTCATTTGGTATTCATTGTTGGATTGGTAAAGCACTGCCATTTAATGATATTGTAAAGATTTTATAGTTAATTATGTAGGAGATGCATGTAACAGATTAGCTGTAAATGGATTACAACTCGGTTTAGACTGACTTTGCAATTTAAGTTTATTTAATGTATTTGACAGTATGTTCTACTAGAGAGTGTTAAGTACTGTCAACTCATCTGAAACTAGTTAAAGTACTTACATCTATGGTGTTAAGAATACTTGGTGTGTAAGCTTTGGAAACTAATACATAATGAGTGTTGCTAAGTTGGCTAGAACTAGTTGAAAATGCTTTTTTCTGTGTTAAGTAAATATTACTCACTGTGAAAGTGTAGGTTATTGAAAAATATCAAGTCACTCAAACTTAAAACAAGATTGATTTTATCAAGTAACTGTACTTGATTGATTCAAGGCAGTGAGTTTGCATTTTTTTTTACGTTAAGTTAACTTATTGAAATTTACGGTGTAGAGGTAAAACCTGATGATCATGTAAGCATTGAAATGCTTGGGGATTTGAGCTTACCTGGCACAGAGACTCGGTCTGGGAGACGGCGCTCCTGTCCCGTAAGGGACATGCCATGGGGTTGCGGATTTCTGTGTGCGTGCGTGCTTTTCTTTGTGCGGGCTACGCGGTAAAATCTGCCTGTGCTTTCCCTCCCCGGTGTACAGCCGGTGAGGGAGAAGATAAGACCCGTTGCAAGCGGAGAGACCAGCGTCTGCGCGAGTGAAGCCTGGATCTTTCCCAGGTCATTTACTGTGTTGACTTTTTATTGTTAAGTTTATTCTCTCTCTGCTTACCTTATCCTGTGCCTGTTTGGTGGCAACGTGATTGTAGATGAAATTTGTGGGAAAACAGAAACTGGAGATGTGGGCGTGTACGGAGGTTCACCCCTGACAACTGCTGCAGGCGGATTTTTGAACCATGAGTAAGTCACACGAAAGGTGGATTTAATCCCGGCCTGTGCCTACCTGCTTTCTCGCCAATTCCTCGTATATATATTCTTTCCCGTTGAATTTGAAAAAATGAAATTATTCTTTATTTAGCAACTTACAAGGCTAATACGGGATGATATACAACACGTCAGGAGAAATAAGACCAATAACGTGTGAACATTCAGAATTACAGCAACTAAGCATTAATAGTGTTAAAATAAAAACATGCCTAGAAATTATCCTGTAGAGCAACATATAGTAACTACAGTACCTCACACCAGATTGACTGTGGAGCCTAAGAATGGAAGCAATTAACTCAGCAATTAACAGCAACATTAACTTACACCACAACACCACACTAACGTACTTATGACTAGTTACTAAATGTTACTGAAATATTACCATACGTGTACAATGTGTCTGTCTCTTCTCTCTTTTCTTTCATCTCTATTTAAACCTCTTGAAGAGGTTACTATTTCTAGGTCCTGCAATCTCGCCTTCAGGGCTACTTCAGACAACCCAATATCTCTGAATGCCCCCCGGAAGTCTCTGTTAGCCGTGTCTGATGCCCTGTTCGTCCACCCAGATACTCGCTCCGTATTTCTGGAACCTGATGTTGTGATTCTCGGTCACGATGAAGGACCTGTCGCTGGGGATGTGGAAATTTTCCGAGATCGTCTTCAGGCAGTGGTCGCTGCAGCTACAGCTCTCCACGAAAACGCTGACATAAATCGCCCCCTCTCCCGAAATCTTGCCGAAGTCGGCGACCGGGATGCGCAGGTAGCGGATGCGGGAATCGGGCTTAAAAACCAGCTTCACTCCCGATGACACCGAACCGCTTGCTTCTCCAGACGAAGAGACGCTGCCCCCCACTTGCACTTCCTGCACCACCTCCTCCAGACGCATTCTGTCCACGCTGTAGTACACTCGGATGGGTACCCCACTGGCGTTGGCCACGTGGGTGTTGGAGCGAGAGACGTCGCTTCCCATGATAAATTTGGGGTAACACAATCTGTGGAGAAAACATACAAGGGCAGGTCTGGCTCTGCAGGCCACGTGTAAACAAACACCTGAGCACACCTCAGCACATGGCAGTGCCTCTTGATTGGGCCGTGCACCAAGTGGCACGTGCGTATGTAACAGATGTAGACTGCGTTATGTATTTGACTGATATGTGGGTCAGCGAGCGAGCGAGTTTCGAACCTGAGTTCTCACTGCTCACTGTCAACCCCTTACGGCCAGCGTCATTACCAGTTGAGCTAAAGGCAATTTGCCCTTAGCCTATTGGCAACAACGCTAGCTAACCAAGTCTTAGGTAGGGCCGTAACCGCTGTAACTGTTCAGCTACCTGCTACCCCTTTACGCAGGGCTCATGTGAGCTACTCGCTTTAGCTCTGCCACACGTATCAGTAAAATAGCTCCCTCTGGCGGCACATAGAGTACCAGTCAAACGTTTGGACACAATTTTTATTCTTTATTTTTACTATTTTCCACATTTTAGAATCATAGTGTAGAGCTGCCTGTAGAGCTCGACGACGGAAGTGAGCGAGTGGCGAAGGATGGCGTGCCGTCTTACCTTTGGTGGTTCAGGAACAGAATTCATTAAATATAAATGTTTTGATACATCTGACTCCAATTTTGTTATTGCTAACGTATTTTAGTTTAGTACCCGGACTACTCAAATGCCTCTCTGCTAATCGCTAAGATAGAATGCTTACATATGCAACCGAGGGACTAGTCAATGTTGTTGTGTTCCTGAAATAATAATAAAAACTCTTTACTGCTGTCTTTGACAGTGTTCATTTTCTACAGCTGTAGCCTCTGGTCTCGCGTAGTGTTGCTCTATACGGGTTGCAGTATCTCATGGAGATGCATACATGCCTGTGGCCTGCGCTTGACCTAAAGTGGCACTAGTTGTATAGGCGAGGGACTACGGAGTATACCAACAGCATAATGATTCTATGAGGGGGTAATTAGCAGTTATCTTTCCGTACAGTGATCAGCTGCAGCGAGTAAGACGGACGATGAGCATCGAGTTACGATCAATGAATTTATAGTTACAATGTATGGTTATCCAAAATAATAAACAGTAGACAATGCAATGGAAAGAGATGACAACGGAGAGGCATAGAATAATGAATTGGCTATACGCAAAAGTGCGCAGGAGGTCGTGCTAACGAGTCTCCCCGAACTATGCCAGTTTCCCCCTATATACCTGAACATCAAATGTGGTATTTGGACTTTGGCGCCATGACCAAATATGATAAGTTCTGAAAACAACAGTGTAGTCACGATTCAGCAATTACAAATACCGTCGTAACCAGGGGGGTAGGAGGGGTGTCAGTGGGTGAGGAATGCAAAGATAAGTGCATTCCTCACTGTCCACTTTTGTGCCGCCTATCACAATCTTTATTATGAACCCTTCATACCTCCCTGCTACATACATCATTGACATGCATATGAAATTAGCTTTCAAATGACACCAAACATGATTATGTTGCACATGAGAATCGCCATATTCTACAGTATACTTTTGCCAAGAGATGAACAGAGTCCTGAGTATGGCTGTGCTGTAGGTTGCCTGGCAGCAGACAGAGTCCAGGATGCAGCTGCCCTTAGCGTGACCTGCTGACCAGAGATTAGCGACATGGGTTGGATTGCCACTACCTCCCGGTTGAGTTGCTTAATAGTCACGTTTGATGGGTGTTGCAAGGTAACTGAGGTATCCAGATATCTATTGCACCCTCCTGACCTCCTGCGAGCCCAAAGGTAAATACTTGCACTCTTTTGGGGGGTTTGCAGGAGATGTGGTCCTGCAAATTGCCCTACAATAGTAAAGGCATCAAAGCCTTGAAATAACACAAATTGAATTATGCAGTGTCCAAAAGGGGTGTAAACAAACCAAAACATTCTTCAAAACACCCAAAAATATTTTTTAAAAAACATTTTGGAAAGAAATTCATACATAGGCATCCACTTCACTATATTTGTCTAAGAAACAAATTTCAGACATTTAAGCATAAGACTTTAGATCAACTCTAACCTTTTTACAAAGTGAGGTGAATGTTAGAGTTCATTGTAGCGAATTCCATTTGGGAATCTTTACTGTAAAGAGGTCAGCTGTCAGTAATGTAGGAGTGTTTCTATGGCAACTTCTTCTCCAGCAACACAATAAAAAGAATAGTGCTGTAAGTTCTGCCAGCTTTTCAGCCCACACACCTTCATAAGTGTTTAAGGCTTAATTGTAAAGGAGGACTCACCTGGTGTCTTGGTGTGGCTTTCCCCAGGTGAGCTTTGCAGCGTTACCTTTTAAAGCACACAGAAGCAGGAAGCCTGTCTCTGTGGGGTTTCCCCACTTCATTACCCCATGACCTTACAGAGCTCTCAGACTGGCCCAGCAACCCCCTCCTATTGAGGGTTATTTTAATAACGTTTCACCAGACCTGTGAAGCTCTTTACAGCTACTTGCCTGACCCTATTGAATGCACTCTTTGTAAGTCAAATCGTTCAGGATAAGAGAACCTGCCGGGTTATTAAATGTAAATGGAGTATCGGGTCTGCCCAGATAAATTTGCCAGCTGATCTTTGCATCACCTGACCTGATGCCACGGCCACAGGCAGCTTATCACCTGAACTGTGAGACATCCTTTGAATGCAGACTGAATTTAAGGTATGCCTGTATGATAAAGTCACTGCCATTTGCATTATAGAAGGCATTGCTGCCTGGCCTGGAGTCTGACCGTGCCTCGTTCTTCATCTCTCTGTTCCTCATCCTCTTTCTTTCCTTCTCTTCGCTCCAATGTGCTGTATACCCCCCCCTCACCCTAGCTGCTGGGGTACAGCTACAGTGAGGGGAGGGATTATCTGGTCATTATTTTTCCCATTAATTTCCTGTATAAGACACATAAATGATTTGATAGTCAAACATTGCAGTAAATAAGCAACCAACAGCACATTACTGTGAAAGAACTGGGGTGGTAGACAAGCTTAATTAGGGCTCTGTTAATCCTGAAAGTCCCTCTCAGCTGGGACACCTGGGAAACTGTGAGGATTTTTTTGTCTTGCTTGATGGACCAGGTTGTTTGGCTTACTGTCAAATCCAAACTACTGGGGTGCTGTGGTGTGCTGTGATGTTCAGACCCATCTGAAACAGGACTAGTGTAGGTCTCTAGGAAATGGTTACTATGGAGCAGGGAATTTGGGCATGTCCTAGTGTGTCCTCTAATAGTTTCATAAACTAGACTATAAGTTAGTTACTATTGTATTACTATTTATTATATTACTACATTACTATTTTACTAATTGTGTGTGTGTGTGTGTGTGTGTGTGAGAGAGAGAGAGAGAGAGAGAGAGAGAGAGAGAGAGAGAGAGAGAGAGAAAACTGAATTTCACGTGTATTTGTGCAGGCTCAACAGGCTGTTTCTAGCGTGACTGAGCTGTACCCCAGGCAGCACCTCGCACTGATCCCAGGTGTGGGCAGGTCGTCCAGGCCTTTTGACAGCACAGCTCAGGCGAAGGTCTGACTGCCGCTTTCAGCATACAGTCTGATTTGAATTCTAGCTGCGCGTCACGCTTTCAGCTTCGTAATATCCATACATTTCCAGTCGAACTAGAAACTGATCAGAGAAAGTCTAACGCGGTTTTAATGTTTGCGGTTGATTAATTACCCAGACAGACTCAGCTTCGTTTTATAGCGTTCAGTCCACGGGGTGGGAAGGCCGGGGGGGAGTTCATTCGTCTTTGCGCAGTTTCAGTATCTGGCAAGACTGTTGCTCTGATTGTACATTGAGTCCAGTCCCTCCAGTTTTTCGCGATTCCACAATCGCGGAAATTAACGCAAAATCAACAGTTTACCGCATTTTTTCGCGACCATGCATAATTTCTACTTTACCGCAAAATTTCTGCAAAAATGGCCAAAAACATTGACTTTAAATCACAACTCATTTACTCCTGCAGGTGGCAGTCTTTCTAATTCACGTCCACTGCACTGTTGTCTCACGCGCGCCATGTCTGATGTCAAGAGTATAGGCCGTGGTTGATATGGCGAGTAATAAGTCTCATTTACCATCGTACATAAGCGCAAAGGACCGGGCAAAACAGTATCCCTCTGTTCTTCATGAGAGTGGGGGGAAATTATTTTGCACACCTTGCAATAAGGTACTTGACCACCGAAGGAAGTCTACTGTAGACTACCATTTACAAGGAATCAAACACCAACATGCTGAGGAACACTTCAAGAAGAGGAGGCAGCAGAGGCAAATGACAGTAACCGAATCACAAACAAGAGTGACCATGGCAGGAGCTGAACGAAACAAAGTAAGAAACTATTTCATTATGTTATTATTATCATTAGTTGTAGCGGTATGTTTGCTAAGCCAGCGAGTTTTAAAGCTAACATTAACGCTAGCACCAAATGGAATGAAATTCACGGACTGACGTTACCTGTGTTAACGTTAACTTAATTGTGACTTTACATATGGAGTGGCCAAGTCAGTGTATGATCGCTTTTTTATTTTTATTTTGTTCTGTTTTTGTCATCCTTAACATTTTACTGTATGTCAATGCCTTTCTGCTTACCAATGTTTTAGCCAATTATACCCTCCCCACCCCCAGTTTGAAGCATAACGGCTCTTGTGTATGACAGTTGTTGCAGAGTTTTTTTTTTTTTTATTTAAGCTTTTCAGAGATATTTTTTTCAGAATGACCTCTGTTATTTTGAACATTTCAAAGCCGTTAAAGACATGGGTTATGTCAATGTCGGCTAATATTGAGCTATTTCAGTTTTCTTGATGTAATTAAATGAAGACATAAGAAAAGAAAATAAAGAAAAAAAATGTTTGTGCATCCAATCTGTCTGCCTGTTATATTTTTTTCCTCTCACCCATTTTTTTCCTTCTATATGTAGATTTTAGATGGGGTTTAATGAGGAAAAAATCGCAAAATTCCTTGCAAAGTTTTAGAAAATACCACCACAAAATCAGTGATTTTGATCGCGAAAAATCACAGAAACAATCGCGAAATCCTGGAGGGACTGATTGAGGATGGATGTCCTCTCTACCTGTCATTACCCACACTGCAAATCTCCGGATGCCAATGGCAACAGTAGCTCTATCTCTGCACGTGATTCATATAAACAGCATACAACCATGTATTCATTTTCTTCGTTTATTGAGGAAAAACGTCCCTCAGGTTATACCGGGAGGAAACATAATTGGTTTTCAGGAGAAAGAAAAAATGAAAAGCAAATCATCCTCTCCCAATGTAGCCTATACTTTGGACGTTAGGAAGGGAGGGTACATTTTGAAAGGTAAATTTCAGGCATATGTTATCATATCCAGAATTCAAATACAGTTTGAATATTGTACGGAGATTAACGAGCTGCTCGGCGGTGCAGGAACGAACGCTGTGTTCTGCGCGCGAGAGCAGGTGCTGACTCGGTGAAGGTGGGCCATTGACGTGTATTCGTTTCTTTTATCAATCAAAATCAATTCATTATCAAATGTGATGGACAGTTACTATTCCTGAAAGATTTTTGAGTTTGTTTGTTCCGGAGTTTAACATAGAAACGTGATTGAGATTATGGCTGATCACCTGTTTCGCAAACAGATTGCCAGTTATGTGCGTATTACTGTAATTTGCAGCCTAAGATGTAATTACTCGAATTTACCACTAGGAGGAGGACACTGGTACTTCTCCATAGTGCGGTTTTGATGACAAGCACATCAGGACTAACGTGCTGTGGTCTGTGGCAGCCTTTTTTGCACGATTTTTTGAAATATGTGGCAGACCGCCAGTGTCGCTGAAATTCCCGAAGATGCCACACTTATGTAAGATGAAGATGATAAGATAATTTAACCGCTATTAGTATGCATAACAGTATGTCAACGGCACTCAGAAGAAAGTCCATTCGCACATAAATTGTTGCTTAGTGACCCAATCTCTACTATTATTGTAATGATGGCATGTTATTACAGAAACAAATGCATATGCATGTGCCTTAATTACTGTCTGTCAGAAGTGCAATTTGATACATATATGCCTGCTTTAAATGTATTGAATAGGCAACATACAATAGGTATACACAGAATTTAACCATATATCAATGGATGTGTTTGCAAATTTCGGATTTTTTTTTTCTTTAATTAACCATGCGACAACAAGTATATTCGTAAGGGTGAGCCCCCGTGGCCTCGCTGTAAACTGTCACAGCCTACTCGGGATTGTCGCAGGAGTTATTCGATTCACTTTGATTTTTCAAAAAAAAAAAAAAAAACCGGGGCGCATTCGCATCTTATCACTCACTCTCGCAGTCGAGTTTCTCGGCACGCCAGCAAGAAAGCCAGCCACTAATTGTGTGTGTGTGTGTGTGTGTGTGTGAGAGAGAGAGAGAGAGAGGAAGAGAGGGAGTGAGAGAGCTAGAGAGAGGGAGAGGGAGAGCGTAGAAGAGAGACATGGCTTCCAAGGAGATAACCTCCTCCTGTTTCGTCAGCATGAGCAGGGAAATAACAGGTAGGAAAAACGCTAACATGGGCATCATCATCATCATCAACATCTTCATCATCCTTTTGTTAAACCTCTCTCGCGATCGCGATGAGCTATACTGTAATGATCTGCGTCGCTGGCCGTGTGCATGCTGTCCGAAATTGATTAGACGCGTTGGGACTGCGAGAAGCGCCGCCCCTGTGTTAGCGATCAGGCGTAATGTGCGAGTTTGTTTTTTCCCCTCGACTTAATTAAAACAGTGTTTATCTCGTTTGCATGGGATTCGAAGTGGTGAAACACCTTGGTCTAATAAGCCAAGTAGCTTCCTCAGCCCCAGGCCGTATTATTCACTGCAGGTGATAATCGTATTGATCTCACACTTCGCGATTTTGTTGGCTTTGATACAATAGGGAGGACGGGGAGGAGGACGGGGGGGGCGTGTTCATAACCCTGCGGCTACAAATGTAAGACATGTCATCTCCAATAATTTGCTAATATTCGGGCGCATGTCTACTGTGACGTCCCTGCGTTATTACTGTGTGTGAGAGGAATTGCACGTGTGATGGTGTGTAAGAGATCGTTTTCCCCCTCCTCCTCCTCTCCTGGATCATAAACAGCGCTGAATGAAACGCGCCGGGGCGCAGGCTCCTGGTGCGTGCGGCTCCTGTCATCTTTACCGTTAAAGGAGACGGCGCTGCCGTGTCAGATGTAGGCGCCCGGCCGTGTAACCAGCCGTGTTCGTTTAGAAATAACGCATGTCCTCCCGGCGCCACAAACGGTTGAGCATTAGAGCACGTATAGTCTGCGCGCGCACGCACGCACACACATGCACACACACCCACACACACACACCACAAGACACGAGCACGAGTAGTGGCACTCAGGTGCAGATCAGTCGGGGGGTGGGGGCCTCTCAGTCTTAATTACTCCAAATGGCTTTATTAACGACTGAATGATAATTAATCCTGTGAAATCTCTTCTTTTTAATCTAGTTGCTGGCCCTGCTCAGGCCCTCTCTCTCTCTCTCTCTCTCTCTCTCTCCCCTCTGTCTGTCTTCTTCCCTCCATATCTCTTTGCATCACTCTCTTTCCTTTATTTTTTTATTATCTCTTTAATCTTTTTTATTTCGGTTATTGCTCTGCAGCCTCCCTCCCTCATGGCTTCCCATGCACTGTCCTTGTAGCTGTCATCCTCAGCCTCATCCTCAGTTCAGTTTTGTATTAAAACTCATGCCCTACTGGCATGAGTTTGCCATACACGGTCCTGCCAAAGCCTCTCCTCTCGTCTCTTCTGCTCCCAACAGCAGCAAGACTCACAACCGGAGCAACTAAACATAAAAACACATAAACACAAACACAAATGTAAGGACAGCAGATTTGTTAGGTGATATTTAATATTGTAGCGGGACTGTGTCTGGTGGCTCTCTGTCCCTTAGGCTATGACACACAGGGATGGCCAACGGCACTGTTTGTCCCTCCTGCAACCCCCCCCCCGCTGTCCCCTTGTCACACTGGTTCAGTTGTGTTTGAGCTGAGCAGTCTGCAAGGGTGTGACAAGGTCGTCCCCTTTGCTGTCACCGCGGTGCCAAAAGAGCAGTGTGACACCAGCCTGCCCCGCCCAGCACAGGGCTTCCTGTCAGATGCGAGTACTCACCCCCCTCCTCTCTCTGGCCCTACCCTTCATCCCTCTATCTCTCTGTCACCCCCAGTCTGGTCTGCAATGTTGCTCTTGTCTACTCTTTCTTTCTTCCTCCTCTCTGTTTCGCTCCTCTCTCACTCATCTCCATCCCTTTTCACCACCCAACAAAGATGGGAATCCTACCCTTTCACCTCCCCCTTCCCCTTTCTTCCTCTCTGTCTCTCTACCTCTCTCCCTCTTTCCTCTCTCTCTCTCTCTCTCTCTCTTTCTGCCTGTTCTCTGATGAACATATGTGCTTCTCTCCCCTGTCAAACTGCCGGGGACTGTGTTGGGTTTAAGTGATTGGGTTTTGCAGAGATTAAAGTTGATTACAGCTGCATTAACTGTGTGTGTCATCCCCTCCCTCCCTCCCTCTCTCCCTCTCTCTCTCTCTCTCTTTCCGTCCCTCTCTGTTTCTCTCTCCTTCCTAATTCCTCTCAGCTCAGTCCGGTTCAAATGATGCTTAATGGTATGTCAGTAGAGGAAACAGTGCTGCCAGAGAATTTCCAGACAGAAACATGATATGATGCTGTAGTGTACGATGCACAAATGCACAATGCAGAAATTTTAAGGGTCTCTTCAAGCCCTTCCCATTTGTCCTGAAGAAACACAACAAGAGAACCTTCCTTCCTTCCTGGAACAAATACCTTTTCCCCTCCCATCCCTCCATCCTCACCTGTGCAGGTAACTCAGGCTGTCCCAGGTTACTGATGGCCTACCTGCACCTGCTCTCACAGTGGGAGTCTGGGCTTTAAGGTGGTCATGGAGGAGGCTGTGTTTGGAATTCACTGTAAAGATGGTTTGAGAGGCTTTTGAAAATGTGTTCCCCTCATTGTTCTGTCTTTTGGTTTCCAGCACAGAGGAAGCTCTTCTCTGTCTCCTCCTCCTCTGTGCTGACGGTGTGTGCCGAGACACGCACGCTGTGGCTTTACGCAACAGCACTGGCTGTAACACTTCAAGAAACCGTGTGTGCGTGTGTATGTGCATGTGTGTGCATGTGCATGTCTGTACCAGCTGCGTTAGAGAGCATTCCATTGTGTCCAGAGAAGTGAAACATCATTTCCTTTTTGGTAACTGGATTTTTTTCTCTCTATATTCCACACTGCGCTCAGCCAGCTTCTCTTTCTGTCTGTAAGAAAATAAGCCATAACGTCACCCTCTCGGGCCGAACACGCATTTAGTGGCCAGCTCGAATTCGGTATCATCGGGTTCCCAAATAGCTACAACGGCCTTCTGTTACCTTAGCTCCCTCAATTCATCCATTTAGTTATATGTTAATTTGGATTTTTTCTACATTCGTATTGTACAAAAAAAAAAAAACCAGAAATCCTCTATGTTTAGCCTGAAAAGCTTATTTCAGGCAGAGCACAGGCCGCCCCAGATTGTGTTAAGCCCCCAGTGTTAGTTTGATGGCATTCAGCGCCCACAGTGCTTTGGCCACCTTGGCTTCTCCACCTCGTGAACCTACTCCCCTGATTGTGGGATTATTCCTTCTGTAATACATTATCACATAATCATTCACTGTTATCATTAAATGCCAGGATGATTTGAAAATTTAATACAGCGGGGCTGTAGGGCCGGTGGTCGGGGGGCCAGTGTCGGCTTGGCAGGAGGTACCCCCTGTGGAAAAATTCCAGCTGACTCCGGTCTGCTCTCCATTTACATTTAAATTTTGTCGCTTAGCAGAAGCTCTTAAGGGTGATTTCCAACGTGCACACGCACAGTGTGTTTGACAAAAACGACATGAAATGTTGCACCAAAAACCAGAGATGTGAACATGATTCAACACATCAGTTGAAATGCAGTATCTCCGTTATTATGAGAATGAAAAAATACAAAACATACAAAAAACTACAAAGAACAAAAATACCATGTATAAAAAATTACATAAAAGGGGAATGAAGATCACTGTAGGGTAGGGGAAATGAGGTGGGTCTTTAGTCTGACGGAATGTGGTTAGCGATTCAGCTGTTCTGACTTCAACAGGAAGCTCATTCCATCATATATGGGCCAAAATGAAGAAAGGAAATGATTAAAAACTGTAAATGTATGAGTAGAGGGGACAACCACACCTCCTAAAGGGGTCAAGCGCAGGGATTCTTGCATATACACATACAGTACCAGTCAAAAGTTTGATTAAGATAGTGGGAAAGATGCATTCAAAGACATTTTGTTCTAAAGACTTATGCTTAAATGCTTGAAATTTGTTTCTTAGGCAAATATAAATAGTGAAGTTGATCTAAAATATAAGATAGTTTTGATTTGTTTATAACACTTTTTTGGTCACTGCATAATCCCATTTGTGTGATTGCATAGTTTTGATGTCTTTACCATTATTCTAAAATGTGGAAAATAGTAAAAATAAGGAAAGCGTGTCCGAACGTTTGACTAGTACTGTATATAGCATGCATATACATCTCCACTTATACCTATGTAACTGTGCCAGGTTAGTGTGATCCACAGTCCAGGCCGTGTTCACCTTTAACTTTGATTCACCTTTGATTTAGCAGAACAGAAAGCAGCTGTGAGCTCTGACAGGTTCCACACAGCTATGGGAGAAGGCACCAAGCAACAACGTAGCCTGGCCAAGCTCCTCTTGGCAGGAAGGGCAGTTTGTATGAGCTTTTTTGCAGTGCACAGAGTGTAGCCACTGAGACTGTTTTTTTTTTGTCAGGATCTATCTTTGCCCTGTATGTCTGATGAGACACCTAGCAAGGACGCACCTTATCTTGTGTTTTTTTGTGTTTTCCACAGCATTCCAGAGGAGAGGTTCTTGATTTGTCCCATTTGTTTGTTTTGCTCTGACTTGCAGCTGGATAGCGCCACCAGTGCCAGACCCATGTGGGTCACATCTCAGTGGGTTAGGCCTGTTCGGTACCAGCTGACTGAGGGGGGTTGGGGGCTGTTTTTTCAGGGCCTCTCTCTTGGGTTTGCAGTACAGGGAGAGTGAATAGACGGAATCGATAGATACAGGCCTAACTCTGCCCTGGGTGCCGTATGAGGCGTTATTTGTATTTTTTTTGTTTGTAATATGGCTCTACAGCATTTGCATTCAGACTTTCTTTTGGACGCTGGTCACATTGAGAGAGCACTTCTTTTGAGTGAGAGGGACCCCTTACCCCACGTTCATGCAGTGCAAAACGGCTCGATAACTTTCAAAAGGTTTCAATCGAATGGTAATTAGTTTATTTGTGGAGGGTAGATTCTGACAGCATTAAGTGCTCTTCAGGCCTTTTCTTTGTGTGCTTCAACTGCCCCTCTAAAGCTTCCTGATGCTCTAAATTTCAGACTGATATTCGTATAAATCGAGGGGTGCTCCAGAGAAGTGTTTCTGCAGGTGAATCACAATCTGTTTTCATTTGGACATATAAAAGAAAGCAAATGATTAAGGTTTACTGCCAGGGCCCAGTTCTGAGTATTCCCCCCCTGTGGGCAACAGCATGATATAAGTGCACAGCCCATGTTTAACTGTTGTGTTATGTAGGGTGAGAGCCAGAACCCGCAGACCGTTCTCTACAAACACATTACTGTAAATACTGAACAGCGCTGGATGGTGACCACATTTATGATGCCATACACTGTATTCCCTACACCACACGGAAAACCTGTTGCATGCTTTTTTGAGGTGAAAAAGTGAGAGGAACTCACCCAACCTGTAATTTGTATATCTATTAATAGTAGTATACTGTTTTCATCTTTCAGTCACTTTTATCCAGAGCAGATTACAAAGATGAAAGTTTCACCCATTTATACAGCTGGATATTTACTGAGGCAATACTGGGTTAAGTGCCTTGCCCAGGGGTACAGCAGCAGTGCCTTAGCAGGGAATTGAACCTGCAACCTTTCCGTTATGAGCACCTGCTCCTTACCACTATGCCACACTGCTGTGTGACCTAGGTATGTATGAGGTCATCTAGTCTTGCATGGGCATGCAAATGAGGACACCACTGTATCATAACTAGGCTGGAAAAGAGTTTAGATTTTGACAGGCAGAAGAGTGATGTCATCAGGGCTGGGAGCCAGGTTTTTCTGGCAGGCAGACACAGCTTTTATACATATCCATATATAAAGTCAAACCAGTCAAATTATTCATTTTGACCTGATTTCAACCTGAGTTCGGTGATTTGGAAAAAAGCCAATCTGGCTTTTACTCGGGATGGTGTATTCATTAAGGAAGATTAATGCTCTTGTGTTAAAGATGCTACAAAATACCTCAGACAGATCACTGCACATGCAAATGCCTCTGTGATTGCTGTGGTCTAATTTGTCTCTCAACCCATATATTGGGGATATAAGCCCCTGATTCCAGGTGTCAGGAAAGCAACATGACCTCTGCGCTTGATGAAATAATTCAAGCAGATTCTTCTGTGGATCAGGAGTGCAGTTTTTTGGCAGGGCATTTCATTTCTGATGCTTGCAAGGCCACAGCCTTTCTGTATTTTTGGGTCTGGAGTTTTTCCAAGGGTTCTTCTGGTGTGATTGGGACATCAAGTATTTAATTTTGATTTATGATTAAGATTTTTAGTTGTTATTAAATTAAGTTTTCTCCCTCCATTTCCTAATCTGTCTCCCCCTCTGTCTCTCTTCCTCTGTGTCATCAGTTTTTGTCAACAGAATCTCAGTGCTCCATTTCATGAACAGAATTCCAGAGTGTCAGTGTTTCATTGATCCTGAGTCAGATGACAGGGTCTCAGTGTCTCTTTGTTTCTGTGAGTAGACAGGGTTTTGGTGTGTCAGAGTGTATACAGTGTCAGTGTGTCACAGTGTTAGTGTTTATGAAAGAACAGGAACCTCAGTGTGTTGCTTTACAGGTACTGTATCAATGTGTGTGAGTGTCGGTGTGTCAGCGACCTAGTGTGTCAGTGCAGACAGACTCTCAGGGTGTCAGTGCTTCAGTGACTCAGTGCATCAGTGTTTGCAGACAAACTCTCAGGGTGTCAGTGTATGGGTGTGTCACCAGGCAGTTTGTGTGGGCAGGGCGTCGGTGGGTCAGACTCTGGCGTTAATCAGTGTTTCTCACAGGTAGTTAGGTCAGACGCCAGACGTGTTAGTCTCTCGGTCAGTGCATCAAACTGTCAGACTGTCAGTCAGTCACACAGCTTCTCAGCTAGGAAAAAAAACCCACTCCATCTGCAGCTCTCTTAATCTGTCTGTCAGCCGCAGTACCGATTTCTCAGACAACCTGTCAGCCTGTTAGTCTGCTGTGTAGTGAGTTAGGCAGTGGCTGCTTTTCCATCACAGTGCAGGAGCAGGTCTGAACTTCCTGTGCTTGGGGAACTTGCTCCAGGCCCTGGTCTTGGCTGAAACAATACTCCCATTTAGAACTTTCCGAAGAAGTCTGCGGTCTCTCCTAATGACAGAGAAGGTGAGGCCAGGTCTTTGCAAGGGGGTAGAGCGTGGTGGCACTGAAGGTGCACAAAGGTAAAACCGATACAGAATTTGACTTGCCATGAAATGTTTGTCTCGAGCGTGCAAACACACATACATACACACACACACACATACAGTACCAGTGAAAAGTTTGGACACGCCTCATTAAGATAATGGGAAACATACATTCAAAGACATTTTGATCTAAAGACTTATGCTTAAATGCTTGAAAGTTGTTTCTTAGACAAATATAAATAGTGAAGTTCAATTTTAAAAAATGTTTTTTTTTGGCTATTTTGAAAAATCTAAAATATAAGTTAGTTTTGATTTGTTTACAAGACTTTTTTGGTCACAGCATGATCTCATTTAATAGTTTTGATGTCTTTACTATTATTCTAAAATGGGGAAAATAGTAAAAATAAAGCAAGAAAAGTGTGGCCAAACTTTTGACTGGTACTGTATACACACAGTACATGTACCAGTACAGGCTGATGAACATGCTTTAACCAGAGCATTTGCTTTACTTGTTTATACCCAATTCCTACTGCCCTCTGTGCTTGTTAGTCGTTTTTTTTTAAATCCCCTTTTCTAAAGTCGAGTAAATCCGCTCAGTGGAAACACGTCCAGAACTGCAGTCAGTCAGAATCAAGAGATCACTCAATCACTCAGACAGCCAGAGTATCAGACAGTCAGACAGACAGCATGCCTGTCCCCAAGTCACTGTAGGTATCAACAAGACAGTCTGACAGAGACTCATCTTATCTGGAATCAGTACAGTTAGCGTTCAGTCCAGCTCCCTGACAGCATATCAGACTCTGTAGTCCTTGCAGTGACTCAGTTGGTCCGCAAGTCAGCGTAGGCGTCAGCTGACAGTGACTCAGTCAGGGCTTGAGTCAGTGTGAGTGTCAGTCCATCTGACAGTGGTTGGGTCTACGCTTGAGTCAGTGGGAATATCGCTCTCTCTGGTAGTGACTCAGTCCATTCCGGTGTTGGTGTGAGTCAGTCATTCAGACTGTCTGACAGTCAGACAGTGACTCAGTCCGTGCTGGAATCAGTTGGCGGTTGACGAACGCTACACAAGTCTGTCCGCAGGAAGGCCGACTGATACTGAGCCGGTCTCAGATCATTTCTGCTGCAGTTTTGCCTTCTTGTATGTATGTACGTATGTGGGTATGAATTTGTTGGAGTTTGTGTACATGTTCCTGAGAGTGTGTTTGTTTGGGTGTGTATTATAAACTTCCTGTTTTTTTAATTACAGAGAGCATCCGGAAAGTGATCGATAAATCGTCCATCAAGTTTGCGCGTGGCGTGAAGCTGGAGACGAAGAGCGGCAGGTCAGAGGACAGGATACTGGTGAGGCGCTCCTTCCTTTTAAACCAGCTGGAACTGGCTCACGGGGTGGGGGGTGTGTGTGGGGGGGCGGAGCTCTCCCCAAAACCGGGGCGCCTCTGCGGGAAGGCTGGGCTCCCTGTGTTTGACAGAGGTGCCACTCGGTGCTGCGCAGAGCCTAAACGCAGCGGCTCGTTTTGATTCCAGAATGCACTGTTGCCCGCGGTGATGGTGGAGGGGGTGGTGGCGCGGGGGAACACTGATGAAACACAGTGGGGGTTTTCAGGCCAGTGTGTGCAGGGTTGCCAGGGCTGATTTAAAATCCCCCACCTGAGGTGACTTCGCTCTTCAGCCGAAGAAGCCGAATCCATGAAGTTCCACAGCCAGAATAAAAACCAAAGTCCCGAGTTCCCTAAACAGCACTTTCTGTGCAAGGAGACGATGAACGGATCAAACTGCCAAATGCCAACTGGCTGCTTATAACGAAACCAGTCACCAAGGAAACACAGATCTGACTGCTTCCCTCAGGAAAAGTTCATCTGAGTTCATCTCTCTATTGAAACATAATAAAGATTTCTGGATAAAAAAATTCCAAAATGCCAGCTGGCTTTTCAGTACCACATGTCAGTGCAAAATAGCTCATTTTGGTTAAAAAATTAAACCTGGCAACCCTGGTGCTGAGGTATAGTTTAATTTCCCCATTTAACTGCAGATTTATCTGTGTGTGTGTGTGAGTGTATGTTTGTGCGCTTGTGTTTTCCACATACATGGCTGCATAAACACATACACTGGCAGGGACACGCAAAGTCCTATGCAGAGACTGTTAAACACATGCACGCTTGCATATGCCAATCAACATGCACAGAGAGAGAGGGAGAGAGAGAAAGAGAGAGAGGGCCAGAGTGAGAGACAGAGAGAGAAGGTGAGAAAAGAGAGGAAGAGAGAGAAGGAGGGAAAGAGGGAGAGAGAGAGAGAGAGAGAGGGAAAGAGAGAGACATGGGGAGGGGGGGATGGGAGAGGAAGGGATGAGAGGGATCCAGGAGAAAGACAGAGTGTAGAAGGAGGACAGTTCAGAAAGGGAGCAGAGGATTGGGCTGCGTGTGAGGGGATCATGCTGCGTTCTGACACTGATCACAGCGCATCCCTCTTTCTGCTTTAATTATTCATCTCATTCTGGTGCTTCATTCCCTCCCTCACTCCTCTGTGATGAGGCAGGGGTTCCAACGCACACACACACACACACACACACACACACACACACATACACATACATGGACACACACTCATGCAAACCTATACACACACTCTCTGTGAGAAACACTTGCACACATGCATGCAAAATTCTGCAAACACACAGTCTCAGACACACTTGACCACATTCATGCAAACACACACACTCACACACACACTTGCTAGATCACTTTATCTTTGGACAAAACAAAGAAAAAGAGAAGAAAATCAAACAGACGTGTCCTTTTAAGTACTCAAACGCGAAAACCAATGCCTCCTTTTGTGAATTTGGAAGGGACGGCTCCTAATCAGATCTTCTAATCTTCTAAGAGTAATTAAGGAAACATCAAGCATTACCTGTGTTAATTAGAGAATGGAAGGAAAGTGTGGGTGACAGAAACAGCTGTGAGAATACCTCTGTACCTGACTACCATCTGCTGGGTCCCCAGAATCTGCAGTCGTTCCAGAGTTTGGCTGGCAGTGGAGCGCGGCATTTGGAAAGGGGGGTGGGGCATGGTCTGCAGTCAGGTGGTTTCAGGTTCGAATGCCAGCCGGAGGTTCTCGGCCTGAATTGCCTCAGCGAACTTCCAGCCGCACAGATGAGCAATGTGTAAAACTGAATGGTGGAAGTTGTCATGGTTACAGGCGTCTACTGAGCAAGTGGACTGCTCGTCCGCAGGTCTCTGGGGTGGTGTGAGCTGATCTCTGTGAATGCCCTCCTCCAGGTGAGCTGGTTTTCGAGTAAGTGCAGCACACAGTGCTTCTCAAAAGAATTGGAGACAGAGCCAGGCTTATGAGGACCATGATCACCATCATAAGACAAGTGAAAAAACCCTTCCTGAATGGCCAATTAGGGGGTTCTATCTGCGCCTGGTTAGAGCACACCCTGCAGGCAAAAAGTGGATCCAGAGGTAAACACTTTTCACAAGCAAATATTACTGCACTGATAAAAAAAAAATATCAAGCATTTCTGCAGACAGATGTCTGAAATTCTAGGCTACCCACTGTATCCTAGCAACAGTCACTGGTAGATAATTACTTTTCAAGGCAAAAGTGACTTCAGAAAAGTAGTCAAGTGTCTAGCATTGATATTTGTATTGGATATAATGGCATTTCTGTCATTTTTTTTATGTTGTGTCTTCCACGTTCAGTACTGACCACTGAGTCAGAGCCCTGAGCTCTGTATGGGGAAACCAGAGTGGCTCGATCTGACCAGACCCCTGTGCGGGCACCTCGATGGATCCCATCCCTCTAACTGTTGTTCGGAAGGGGGCGGGCGGTGCCATGTGACCACATGGCTTTGATACTCGTGGCACGCTGGTCACTGATTGCTGGAGATTCAGGATTCTCTTCCTGAGAAACAGCGGCGCTGGCCCACTGTAAGGACACACCGGAATCTGGAGTGGTTGGCCGCATAAACTCCTCCCATCCTCCAAGGGGCACCACACATACAGCAGACACTAAGTCTGTGAGTAAAAATGGACTTGGCCTGTTCTTAGAATGGGTGCTTTCACGGACTGAGCCATTTAGCAGCCTCAGCTGTAATATTGACCAGCAATATTTATAAACAGGATTTAAACTTAAAGTATACACTGTTTTTCTGCACTGTACAGTCTACACTGTTGTTATTTAGCAGGTTCTCCTACCCTGAGCAACTTACAGCATAGGTGACAATTTTATCCATTTACACAGCTGGATATTTACTGAGGTAGCTCTGGGTTAAGTTCCTTGCCCAAGGGTACAGCTGCAGTGCCCCAACGGGGAATCGAACCAGCAACCTTTTGGTTACAAAGCCTCCGCCACACTGCTGTCCACACAGTCAGTACACACAGCGTGTGTGCTGTCTCTGTGAGCCTCGGGAAATGTTTGCAGTTGCTGACAGCATTTCAGCGTTGGTTACCTGTACAGCTCATGGCTGGAGATCAGTCCCTGTGTCTTTACTGAGGCTTTAGCTTCAGCTGCCCTTGGGTCTCAGGTGTTCACCCACAGGCATGGCTGCCCTACCCTCTAAAGCTGGGGATACACATACCCAACAGTCAGAGGAGGAGATCTGGTGGGATAGTCAGTCAGGGTCTGCTGACAATCTTTCATTCAGCAGGTATGAATTTTAATACAATAAGGGGCATAGCTGAGGATGAGAGTATAGGGGTTAGGGTTAGTTCTTGTTAATTGTTCTTTGGTTTAAGCTCAGAGGAAAGGGTCTCACCTTGCTGTGGATATCCCATTGGATGTCATACATAGGAACAGAAATAAGGAGGAGATGGGGTGGAGGAGGGATGCTGTGAACAGCTGATATGAGAAAGTAGTGGTGAGTGGGGTTTTTATACCTGAGGATGGGAGGGGTTTGTTAGTTGCATTATATTACATTACATTCATTTTGTAGACGCTCTTATCCAGAATGACTTCCAGCACAAGAGAACATCTATTCAAGTTGAATCTGTATCTATTCAAGTTGAATGGACAACAGTGTCAGAGCAGACTGACACACATACCAGCGTGTATGAGCATAACACTACTCAAGCGCTACCACAAGTTAACTTGTGCAATCTGACAAGACAAGGGAAGCCAACTATACAACCATGCATCAGTCACTAGATCACAGAAACCAAAACATGTTGCAATTCTACACATAAAATAAACAGTAAGTACTAGAAGTAGCAGGTGTTAGGGAGGCAGGGATTGAGGTGCTACCGAGATGCAGTCTGAAGTGGTGTGGGTGGGTTTTTATACCTGAGGATGGGACAGGTTTGTTGATTGCATGGTAGGGAACCCTACCATTGGGTTTCTAGAAGCTGGCTTATTATTATCCAAGATAAAGATGAATATTTTTCATTTTACTTCCTCTGAGGCATGCAGTTTTGACGGCCCCTCATCTTTTGGGGCTGCTTCTTCAAAGCCCCTTGTTTGCCAGAGACTTGTTCGAGATTTAGATAAATCTAAAGATAAATCTGTCAGCGATGATGGAACCGCAGGTCCCCATGGCTTTTCAACCCCCCAGTGAGGGAAGATAAAAGGACCTCACTGTGCTGTCACAGCCTGCTGTCACAACAAGGAATGCATTTTTCCTGTTTACCACAACGGGCAAATATGGAACCTACCACATCATTCTCTTGGCTGTGGTCTCAAAGATGGCAGTTCCTGTTTAAAGATTCTGTCCCTGCCGCTGAATATTTCATCACTGAACTCCCTCTAACTCCAGAACTCTGTAACTCCCCGACAACTTTAGCACCAACTTTAACAGGAAGTCCTTTGCCATACCAAGAAGTTCAGTAGGGCAGAGTGCATTAATAGTGCCTCCACCTGTAGCGGGGAAAATGGTCTTTTGTTCTTCCTAAATGTATTCTCACAGTTCTGTGAGCTTTTAACCTACCAGGCTCTCTTCTGTTCAACGATTTCACTAGTTGGATTTTTAGCCTAAATGGGCAGAATTTAAATTAAGGCAGACTGAAGTTACACTGGCTACATGACTTCAGCTCAACTGTGATTCAAGACCACAATCCCCCACCCCCCAGTCTTCAATCCTATCTTTTGATGGTGTCCTTACTGGTGTCCTACTGGTCAGCCCCCAGCCTCTAATATCTGGTCAGGGGGTCAGAGGTCAGGCAGAGGTCATATGAGGTCATGCTTTGCCCTTTTTTTATTTAAATACAGTGCTGACCTTCACAGCGTTAGCTCCAGCAAGCCTTTGGCCACCCACTAATCCATCAAATCAAAACCATGTGGCAATAGTTGTCGGTCCTTCCATGTGATGTCCCGCTTGTGTCAATTTTTGTCTTCCGGTCTGTCGGACCCCTCTATCTGCTCTGTTTCTTTTCCAGTTCGTCACAGTGTTTCAGTCTGTTTCGTTCCCGCCTGTTTGTTGTTTGCTTGCTCTGGTTTTTTTGACTCTCTGCCTGTTTCGTTGGATTTTGACCTTGCGTAGCATTTTGGATTTTCTGCTCGTGGATTCTCTGGTTTTGACTCGGACTGTTCTGTTACTACGATTTTTTGACATCCTTCAATAAATGCCTGGTTTGTCATCCCGGTCTGCGCCTGGGTCCTTCTACCTGAAAGCCTGACAATAGTGCTCACGGCTTATTATATGTGTGTGATGAGGAATATTTGGTGTTTCCTGGGACAGGCTCAGCTCTAACAGCACCGTTCCCTCAGCCCCCCACCCCGTCTTACTTGGCTCCCTGTTTGTTTTCTTCATAATATTTGCGCCGTGCGTTTGAAACCTTGTCTGCAGACTTTGTCTCAAAGCAAACATGATGTAGTGATCTGTTTTAATCATGCCTCTCTGAAGGGTCTCTGGTGCTGCTGTTTCCTCGCAAGCTACTGATGTTTATGCTCAGCTACAGATTCCTCTCCAATGCTCGCGTGAAGGATCCCTAAATATAACTTCAAGGGATGTGGCTAATTCTGAGGGCTTTATTAACGGGAAAATATGACACCCAAAGCGGGTTCTCCCCCCCTCTCCCACCCTGTGGGGAGTCATTTGGTGTGTGCTGGAGGGAAAGGAGTGATTGGAAGCATTGGAGGGAAAAAAAGTAGAAAGAAGAACGATGAGAGAGAAAGAGAGACTTTAAAGCTCTTTTTCTAACAGCTGTCATGTCATACAGGGCATGAATAAGAGAAGAAATCAACGAAAACAGGAACATTAACATAAAAAAGGATTATAAAAACTCGTCACGATTCTATGGAGCCACTACTGTGACTATTGCAACAAAACCTGGTTGTTCATCACAAGTTGCCACTGAGTTTAAAAGCTTCCAAAAAAAACTTATTCAGGGGAAGTTTCATACAGAGAAGCAGAGACAGAGAGAGGCAAAGAAAGACCTTGTGGCTGCAATTGGTATGACTCAAATTCTTCACTTTCTTGCTAAAAGCTGGATGTTTCCCTGACAAAAAGTAGAGACAAATTGGACCCCAGTCATTACTGTGGCGTCTGTGTGAACAGTTACCTGCAGGAGGCTTTCTACAATAATGCCCAGATACTGGCCTTCTTTTACAGAGTACAATGTCTTGAGTAAGAGTCAAACTCTTCCAAACCACCTGACTCACCCTAATAAACAAAACAATGTCTACCAAACAAATTAAAGACAAATACAGTACCAGTCAAAAGTTTAGACACACCTGATTAAGATAATGGGAAACATGCATTCAAAGACATTTTGATCAATAGACTTATGCTTAAATTCTTGAAATTTGTTTCTTAAACAAATATGAATCATGAAGTTGATGCCTAAGTATGAATTTCTTTCCAAATAAAATTTAATCTTAAAAAATATTTTTTGGCTATTTTGAAGAATCTAAAATATAAGATAGTTTTGATTTGTTAATAATACTTTTTTGGTCACTGCTTAATCCCATTTGTGTTATTGCATAGTTTTGATGTCTTTACCATTATTCTAAAATGTGGAAAATAGTAAAAATAAAGAAAGAAAAGCAAGGGTGTAGGTTTGATTTGGAAAGTGGTGGGGACATAAATTTGGCAGGGAGTCTGGGGTTCCTACTGTTAATGTTAGCTAAGTATACTAGCTACTAGTATAACGTTAATATGCCTAACTATTTTTGTTTGCACAGTGCTAACGTTAGCAAGACTATTACAATTCCTGGTCTGTATGCCTAGGACAGCTGACTGTGTCTTTCATATCACTGAACAATCAACATTACGTGTTTAATTTGATACCGGTACCATAACGTTATGATCACAGAAGGCAAAGCACCTGTGACAGACAGCCTGGAATGTGCTCTAGCGAGCTCTCTCCTCTGACTAAGCGCAGAGCGCACTACGCTGTTTTCATCCAAAATGCACTCCAGCAATCACATGGCCGCATGTAAAGGAGGCGGGAACAAAACAAACAAACACCAATAGAAACTCTATTTCACATCCAGTGGGAACATGAGGGAGTTAACCCTTTGTAGAGCTGATGGAAATTATATTTGATTTAAACGCAAATGCAATTAATATCAAAATAGTGGTGGGACAATTTTAGGTAATCAGAAAAGTGGTAGGGACATATCCCCACCTTCCCTACCATAAATTACGCCCATGAAGAAAAGTGTGTCCAAACTTTTGACTCGTACTGTATATGCTTGCTGAGTGAACTTTAAAAAGCCTTTCAATCCAATCATTACCGTGGAGCTCTATTCTAGAACCTTCCTCAAAATGGTGTGGGCATAAAGCATACAACATCATAAAACGGATGTACAAAGAAAAATAAACTCAGAGTAAAACTTTGCAATAATAGAACAAATTTCTTTTCTTAAGGGTGTGGAGTGAGGCAGGGCTGCTGTCTGAATTCAGCATGGTCCCACATCTTCGTCAGTGAATTGGCTGTGATGTTGGAGCAGTCTGCAGCCCCTGGACTCACTCTGAATGACACTGAAGTCACATTCCTGCTTGATGCTGATGACCTGGTCCCGCTGTTGCCCACAGAAAAAGGGCTTCATCAGAATCTGGCTCTGTTGGAGCAATGCTGCCAGACTAGGGCCCTGACATGAATAAGGCCAGTGTCATGATGTTTCAGGGAAAAAAAGCTAGATCTCCGGGAAATAAATCTCATTTTACTGCAGGCAACATTAAGGATAGCGCACATTAGACTCTAGAGCATGCATACCTGGGGTTTACCATCAGTGCCTCGGGGGAGTTTGACCTGATGTTGAATACATTAAGGGCATTAGGGGAGAAGCCACACAGGGGTTTTTAGGCTGTAAAGAGGGGACTGTAATGTTTAAACCCATCAATTATAATTTGGCTAAAAGTATCAGTTAGGCCAATGTCCTTTACAGCAGTGAGGTGTGGGGTTCCATCCAGTTTGGGCACTTATCCACTGGTTATTAAGATGCAGAAAGGAGTATTAAAAGGAGTCATTTGGTTTCAGTCAGGTTACGACCAATTAGAGTAAACCAAACATCCCAAACACTCTTTCCTGGAACAGTGGGAAAAACACACTAGAACAAAACAAAAAAACGGAGTGCTGTCTGACCCTAAAAAGAGATTATACTCTGGCAGAGTATCTGATCACATGCAAAAACGCAAAGAAGAGGCAGATCCTGACCAAATATTGCTGCTTAGATACTGAAAAGGTACAACACAGGCAAAGCCATGATATCTGCAAAACAAGTAGATCCACTTTTTTCAATGTAATAGCTACTCCCAAGCCAGGGAAATACTCATTAAAAAGATTACAACTCTCCTCCCCCACTTCACAAAGCTGACAGACACAGAGAAAATATTAGCTGTGCTGATAGAGAGGCCCAAAGCCCTGCTAGCAGCTCACTGTGTGGATGTACAGTATATCACAGCCATAGGACAGCCTGTGAGTCAAGCGTTTGTGATTTTTATTAAATTTACTGTGACATGTAATCATTGGTTAATTGTTGATTGTTGCTTATCAATTACAATTTGTGACACAGAGGCAAACATATTTAATTACATTTAACAGACAGTCTAACTTAGCTGGCCATTGATAGAGAGGGACTTGGGGAGGTGCAGGTAGGCCCCAGATGAGTTAAGATTTGTTGTTTTTTCACTTTGTTTTGTGCTGTTGCTGTGGGCAGTGGATATCTGTCAGAATACAAGTCCTACAGTCCTACAGAGAGAGAGAGAGAAGAAGGAAAGAAAATAAGGAGAGAAAAGAAGTGTGAGGAGGATGGGGAGAGCGCAGGAGAGGGTAAGGTGCAGGGTGAGCCAGAGAATAGCTGCTGATTGCAGAGTTTAAATTAAGGCCGGGATTAATTACTCTCACCTATGCAAATGTGTGTCAGTTAAGATTTAATTGCATTCAGTGCTCAGCTAGCTTGTAATTAAGTTTACAGTTCCCTTTCAATGCCTCGAATTTAAAAACACTTAAAAGGCACTTGTACCACTGTGCATGGAGCGTGTACATTTACGCACAAGGCAGGTTGCGCTTACTGGGCCAATTTTGTAAGTTTTAAGTCACACTTTTTCGACAGTGTGCTGAGATCTGTGTGGTGTGTGAGCTGCAGTTTGTGCAGGGTTTGTGTTGATTGTTTATTTTTAAAGGTATGCTTGGTGTTCTGTGTAGATTTGTTTGTCTGTAATGTGAGTGATCATTTTTGCATGGCGTAATGATTGCTGTGAATTGTGGGTAGTGATTTGTGTGTGTGCTTACTGTGATTTTTGTATGTTGTGTTCACCACCCCCATTCCTGTCTCTCTCTGGAGTTCAGAATAAAATTTAAATAGGCTTTATTAGCATGACAAAGACTGCCCTGCTAAAGCACTTGAACTCAATAAATTTTACAGTAGATATCTCTCCCTCTGTCTTTCTGTCCGACTGTCTGTCCTTCTGATTTAGAATGACTTAAAAAAAAGCTTAATATGCTTCACATAAGTTTGGTTTTGTCGCTGAGGCTATGGGCACAGACAGGCTACACATGGTGCAATTCCACAGTGACAGTCCTTGCTTCCCATCCTAAAAGACACATGGATAACTCCTGTAGTTCCGTAATTGGATGTTGGATGGATATTTTCCTCTCACGCTGTGAGAGTAACAGACAAATTGATCTGCCATCGTCACAATTTCTGGACCTTCCCCCAAAAGGACGTTTGTCCCCTTCTGTCTTGAGCAGAAGTGAAAAGCTGGTGATGCATTTGTTGAATTCTGTTCTCTTTGGCATGCCAGGTCTATGACTGCCAGCCTCTCAGAATGGCCACACTGTGATCACTGATCCTGGAGCTGGTTAATGTTATTCTCTCTCCCGCTCAGGACTGAGAAATCTGAATACTGATGGATTTTAAAAGCTACAAAATGACAAACAAGATTATTGAATTTCAAACAATGTGCTGTGTTGAAGGAGCACTTTGTATATGCCGGGACCCAAAACTATCTTTTGTTGTCTGGTTCAGAGCTGTGACAGTCTTCTGTACCTCTCCCTGGTGATGTTACTCCTGAGTAAACTGCTTCAATGATTCTGTAGTTTTTTTTGTGGAGGGGATGAACTGGTTGTTGTGTAAAGTGTTCAAATATAGTTCACTTTGAAAATTTATTTCTCTGTTTTTTGTGCCCCCCTCTCCCCCAGGTTCTCACAACATGGCGACTGTACCTCCTGACTGCCAAGATGCCAGCAAAGGTGAGAATATTCAGCCAGCAAGGTATTTTATACGGCACTCTTTGCAGTTGCGTTGTCACAAAGCCTTGCACAAAGAGTGCATTTTCCAGAGAGGATCGAAAGAGGTCGATTGAGGAAAAGAGCCAATTGAGGAAAAACTGAATAATGTTTCTCTTAGGCCAGGAAGTGACAAACTGCTCCTGTAAAACTGTGCCTGGGATAGCCTTACAGAGAGAGAGGAGGGAAGAGCCAGAGAGGGAGAAAGAGAGAGAAAGAGTGGTCAGAATACAAGACAATGCAGTGCACAGTGCAATACCATGTGGCCATAAATGGGATAAACTATGGCAGCCAATAAGACAAAAGAAGCAAGGATAGGACCTGTGACCAAGAAGGCGAGCTGACACTTGATGGAGGCTCAGCCCCTCCTCTTCTGCCAGAGGTTTGGTTTGTAACAACTTGCCTGTAACATCAAAGGGTTGAAGCTCAGTAGGAGGGCTGCAAGTGCGGGCAACCCTTCTTATCTTGTTTATGATGTCGCAATTGTCATGGCTGTTCCGTTATGACACCACTACTACCACTGTGTTATGGTGTCACTACTACTACAGTGTGACTGCTCTGTTATGATGTCACTACTGCCATAACCATTCCGTGGAGGTATGGTGAAGCCACCTGGAACAGTCTGGAGCACTGACATCTTAATGTGACCGCAGGTGGAGACGACCTTCAACTTCTTAGAGATCCGGGCCATGAACACTCACCCTGAGCATCTGGTAAGAAATGCACACTTGAGAAGCTGCACCCTTGTGGTGGCCATTTTGGCTCGTCTTTCCAAGGTTCTCCTATGTTATATCTAGTATGAAATTGAACCAATTTATTTAACCTGGATGGTCAAATGAGAATTATGTTTGGGAATTTAGCCAGAACAGCAGAGGTCAACACACCTACTCTTTTGATAAGTAACATGGGGCTTTCAGTAATCACTTTCAGTTGGAGTTACTGGTTTAATGTCTCATTTAAAGGTTGGCACCCTCTACAACACAGTGTCCCTATCGGTGGAACATTGGATTTACTTTGCCCCTCTTGGAATCAAACCTGCAGACCTAGCTCCTCAATCAAAATGTCACGCTTCCAATGCAATAGAAGGTTCCAGTTGTGTTTATTGCCTCGTTGTGTTTTCTCTGTGCAGGTTGTCATAGAAACAGACAAGTCCACCTACTCCCTGAAGCTTCAGTCACATGATCACCTTGATCATGTGATCAACCACATCAACTTTGCTCTCTCCCGGATCTTCAACAACTCAGCGTTTGCGTAAGTTTCGCTGTGATCTCTTGGAGCTTGGAGAAACACAGGGCCTCCTCTGGAAAGATGAGTGCATTAGCTGAACGCATGAGACACCTGGCACCTTCACTCTCATACCTGCTCTTTCAAATCTCTTTAAAAGCTGTGCTTTCAAAATGGCCTTTAAGATTGAATGAACCTGAATGGAACTTGGTTCGGGGTATTGCTGTTGTGCTGTTCTGTGTGCGTACTCTTGATTTATCTCAATCATATGCTGGCTTGGTCCTGAGTCGCTCAGTTGGCAAGATCCTGGATTTGAATACAGGCTGAACCCTATGGTCTGGATTTAAAAGTGGCTGCATCTTTTGCCGACACTGGCCTGTGTGAAAATTAGCCATTGGCCATAGGCAGGGGTATCGAAATAATGCTCCTTCACGAGTAAAGAGGTCATGAGACAAACCTTGTGTACAATTATTGATTCCCAAAATTAGGACTCCCCAAAAATAACGGAAAAAAACATGAAAAATCATGTTTTATCTTATATAATATCACTCATGACATACAGTCATAGAAAATGTGCAATGGGGTCTGCCTATATTCCTGCACATTTGCAGCAAAACACAAATATGATTTTTAAACTGCATATCACCGAATTTATGATTGTCTGCAATGGGGTGTAACCAAATTATGTGCAATAAAATTTCCCATCGGGTTTTGTGCAATATGTACGTGGTAATTCCTCGTTTTATCTATTCTCATTGAATCTTTGTACTCATAAATCATGCCACTGTAGCTTACTCTGAACCTAGTGCTTGGGACCAGTGCTTAATAAGTAAAATGTAAGTTTGCTTTTAGGAAGAAATAGAATAAGAAGTGCATTGTGAAGTGCAGCTGTGTCGTCCAACTCTAGTTTTCAGAAACAGGTCTGCAGGGACCACCATCATTGCACTAGTTAAAAAAAAAACGTTGGTCATCTTTACATGCAGTACAGGCTTCTGAGGGAGCTTAGATTTGGTCCCTTGTCTTCCTATATATGATATACGTGAACAACAGCTACTGTTCGCCTCGAAGAGTACTTTGAGAAGCAAATAGCACAGAGGAAAGAATAACAGATGTTCTTCCACTGCTGACAGCTGTAAAATATACAAAAAAATGAATGAACCTGTAGTGCATCATATTGCACTGTGTGATACTTTTACCTCAACTGTGAAACAAACGATGGATCTCTCATTGTGGCGAAGGGGAGATTGCCACTGCGTCGCAGTTTTGCATGGCGGTTTCTGCAGCGCATCTGCAGTGAGCTGACAGGATCGCATTTGGGACCCAGCGTCAGGCTCGTTAGAGTGGAATTTAATCTGACCCCCCGGTGTGATATTAAAAGCACCAGATTTAATTCACCCTCAAAATTTTAATTAATGACGCATTTCATTTCGCAACTGAAGGCGTTCGTGTCTGCGTCAGCGAAGGGGAAACCATGAGTCAACAGGTTCAGCGTAATAATGTGAATTACATATTATTGATTTTAGCCTCATTTTGAGTTGCTTTGTGATGCATTATGGGGGTGATGTCATAAAGCATTTACACTGAGATCAAGGAGTGCTGCACTATGCCACAAATACTGGACGTGATCAAATTCAACTTATGTTTTTTGGCACACGGATCATTCAGAGGTAAAATTCACACCTTGGTGCCACCTGTTGTGTGGTTGCACCTTTAGACTAAGATGGTGTTGATGCTGTAAACGTCTCCTCTCATGCACTCGTGCTCTGTTCACCCATCTAACCCTCTCTCTAAAGTCAATTTCATTTACATTTTTTTAATGACAAGTATGATACATTGAAATATTTTGTCAAAGCTTAACAATAACGCAGATGTCAGCATCTCCCGCTTTCCCTACCCCCCCGTCTCTCCCTTCTACTGTCTCTCCCTTTCCCTCCCTTTCTTTCTTTCTCCCTTTCTTTTTCCCCCTCTCTCCTGCTCTCCCTCTTCCTATCACCCTTCCTCTTTCACACTCTCAGACCCTCTATCTGTCGTTCAGACGGGGACATCTCGGACGGAAGCAGGAAAATTTCCCCGAGTTCAGAAACGTCTGTGGAAACGCAAAGAGCCTGTGGTAAGGCAGACAGGCAGCCTGAAAGAGAGACAGACAGGCAGACATGCAGACAGATATACAGACAGACAGACGGACAGACAGACAGGTAGGCATGCAGACAGACAGGCAGACAGCGTATAGACAGACAGACAGGCTTGTCAACAAGATGGAGAGCTACTTGGAAAATGTAAAGAAGTATGGAATGTTGTATCTGGATCAGTGAGCCTTGCTACATCTCTCTCTCTTTCTCCTATCTCCCTCTCCATGTCTCACTCCCTCAATTTCTTTCCCTCTGTCTCCCCCACTCTCTCTCTCTCTCTCTCTCTCTCTCTCTCTCTCTCTCTCTCTCTCTCTCTCTCTCTCTCTCCAGGAGGGTTTTCAGAAACGTATGCTGCTCTGTGTGACTATAATGGCATCAGCTGCAAAGAGGAGGTGCAGTGGGTAAGAGCTGTGTGTGTTTGTGTGTGTGTGTCTGTGTGTATGTGTGGGTGTGTAGGTGTGCTGCATGTGTGCACGTGTGCATGTGTGTATGTCCATGTGTGCGTGGATGTGTGGGAGTGTGCATGTGTATGTATGTGCATGTTTGTGTGAGTGTGTTGATGTGAATATATGTACATGTGTGTGTACGTGTGCATGTGTGTGCATGTGTTTGTGTCTTTAAATATGCATGAATTTGTGTGTCCTGTAGCTCTGCACAGGGTTAAGGGCAGTTCTAACTCTGTGTCTGATTGCTTACTCTGTGGGGACCTCTTTGTCATTGTCTGCCAGGATGTGGACACAATCTATCACTCTCAGGACAACAGAGAATTTAACCTGCTGGACTTCAGCCATCTGGAGAGCAGGTCAGACATCAGCAACAGCGGCACTGAATGACTGGATGAACACTGACAAATTTCTCACCATTCTAAGATGCTTCATGGGGATTTCTTGTGTGTGTGTGTGTGTGTGTGTGTGTGTGTGTGTGTGTGTGTGTGTGTGTGTGTGTGTTTTCAGGGATCTGGCAGTGATCGTGGCTTCCATGGCATACAACACCTGGTTCACCAAACTCTACTGCAAGGACCTGCGCATAGTAACTATCTCTTCAATATCACTGTTTCCGCTAACATTAACACCACTGCAAGGACCTGTGCATAGTAACCGTCCCCAGTATATCACTGTTTCCTCTGATATTAACACCACTGCAAGGACGTGGGCATAGTAACTGTCCCCCCTATCTCACTGTTTCCTCTAATATTAACACCACTGCAAGGATTTACACGTAGTAGCTATCACCTCCATCTCACTGTGTCCTCTCAAATAAACAGCACTGCAAGGATGTGGGCATAGTAACTATCCCCCCTATCTCACTGTTTCGTCTTATATAAACAGCACTGCAAGGACATTTCCATTTCTTGCTTCTAATAAATAATTAATGAGGTGTATCAGTTATCAGTGCTTAGTCTATGTTCCCTCTCTCACTTCCTCTCTCTCTCTCTCTCTCTCCCAGGGGTCGGAGGTGATGGATCAGGTCTTGCACACGCTCAGTAAGTCCAGCAGTCTGGAGGAGATCACCCTGGAGAACGCTGGACTCCGATCGTGAGTGTGCTATCCTTCCCTCAGGCATGAGCTACATCACAGTGCTGATTCTGTAGAATTACCCACGATTCCCCTGGCCTGTTCAATGTTAAGAAATGTATAACACTGTGGTGCATGTTTTTGTGTGTGCATGTATGGGTGTGTGTGCACACACGTGTGCACCCATGTTTGTGTATGTGTGTGTGTGTGTGTCCATGTTTCTGTATGTATGTGTACTGCAGAGACTTTCCTCAGAAGATGGCCGTAGCTTTGTCAGAGAACCCTGCCTCGGTCATCCACTCTCTCAACCTGGCGCACAACACACTGGACAACCAAGGTGACACAGTGCCATCATAGTCTCACCACCATCTCACTCTGTCTCACCTCTATCTGACTCTGTCTCACCTCCATCTCTCTGTCTCACTTCCATCTGATTCTGTCTCACCATCATCACACTCTGTCTCATTGTCATCTCTCTTTGTCTCACCACCAATTCACTCTGTCTCACTACCATCTTACTGTCTCACTGCCTGTCTCACTCTGTCTTATCCTAGCTTACTGATTGTTTTACTCTTTCATTAATTTAAATTCAAATTTAAATTCAAAACATGCTTTATTGGGGTGGCTTAACAAAGCACAGCATTGCCCAAAGCAAGGTTACAAATTAAAAATGCATATTCTATTCATAATTACAACAACATAGTGACTGTAAAGTAAATACTAATATATCTGAAAATTAGCCTCTCCTCACTAGCATACAAGAAATCTCTTTTTTAAAGTATTACAAAGCTGTTTGTGTAAAACCAAGCAGCTAAATGATTCTTCCTGCCTTAGCCTGAAGGACAGTGGATAAATGGATTCATAAAAAGAGAATCTCTGTCTGACTGTCTTTTTCTTGCTGCCTGACTTTTCCTGGCTGTCTTGCTGTTTCGGCATGGTGGTCTGTCTGTCTGCCAGGCCATTTCACCACGTTCACCGCCTGAATCACCTTTACCTTCACAGGTGTGTCCAACCTCATTCAGCAGGTGTGCCGACTCAGCAAAGGCCTCCGTCTGCTCAACCTCTCCAAGACCTCGCTGTCCTCCAAGGGTGGGTACCGCCTCTCTGCGTGTGAGAAACAGCGCTTTCTGCTGGGCTGAAAGACCAGTTTCTGGTCTTCTTGTCTAACCCAATAGACCAAAGGTCTTTTTACATTTTTACTTTTTTTGTCATTTAGCAGACACTCTTGTCCAAATACACTTACATAGGTCACAGTTTTTACATGCTATCAATTTATACAGCTGGATATTGACTGAAGCAATTGTGGGTACACCTAAACCAAAAGGTTGCTGGTTTGATTCCCTGCCAGAGCATTGCTGTTGTACCACTATGCTACACCACTGCCTAGTTAATGTAAAGTGCTAATTTACTGCAGAAAATTTATCTAGCACTGTGTAAGGCATGACCTTGCACCTTTTGAGTACATAAAAATGTCTTACAATTATGCCATGATGGGGAGTCTTAGATATCTGTGTTACTTTCAAGCACTCCCTATTGATTACACTGTGTCAAGATATATCTATGGCACTGTCTCTCCCTCAGGATATTGATGCTACTGTCATCATGATAGATGTCTATACTACTGCCTCTCTCTTCCTCTCCCTACTTCTCTTTCTGGATGTTGATGGTTCTATAATGATACCTACAATAACGCAGGTGTCTGTGGTACTGACTACTCCTCTCTCCTGACGATGATCATCTTTCTGTAATGATCATAAGTGTCTACGGGACTCACTCTCTCCTTCTCCCTCCATCTCAGGTGTGGTCTCCCTCTCCCAGGCACTCTGCTCCAGTGACGACTACTCCAACTCCCTCCTGCATCTGGACCTCAGCAAGAACCCAGGGGTTCTGACAGGAGAGGACGCCTCGGTCAGACCACTCCGCCCACCCTGCCCTGCCACTCCCGCCTCCACCCCTCCTCCTATACCCCCTTCTTCATTGCCTCTCCTCCTTCCTCTACTGCTCACTGGGGTGTTAAAGCCGCTGCTTTACTGTGCTGCTGTTTCCTGTGCCATTTCCAGCTCTATTGCTATCCTTCTGCTTGCCTAATCCTGTGTGTGTTTCACCTGCTTCTGTCTGTCAATCAGATTCTCCAAGAGCGTCTGCTTCTGCCTGTCAATCAGATTCTCTGTGTGCATCTGCTTTTGCCTGTCAATGAGATTTTCTGAGTGCATCTGCTCATGTCTTTCAGTCAGCTTCTCTGACTGCATCTGCTTCTGTCTGTCAATCAGATTCTCTGACTGTATCTGCTTCTGTCTGTCAGTCAGATTCTCTGAGTGCATCTGCTTCTTCCCCTTGATCAGATTCTCTAAGTGCATCTGCTTCTGCCTGTCAGATTTTCTGAGTGCATCTGCTTCTGCCTGTCAGATTTTCTGAGTGCATCTGCTTATGTCTTTCAATCAGATCCTCTGAGTGCATTTGCTTCTGTCTGTTGATCAGACCCTCTATAGTGCATCTCTTTCTGTCTGTCTGTCACATTCTCTGAGTGCATCTCATTCTGTCTGTCTCTCTGCAGAATCTGTACCTCTTTCTCTCGCAGCCCAACTGTCTGGTCCACCTGGACCTGTCTGCTACTGACTGCGCCGTTGAATCGGTGAGTGCAGCGGTAACTTTGCTTTCTTTTTGTCTCTCTAACTGTGTGGTGTTCAGGCAGGGCACAGTATTTGTACTCTTCTTGACTAACTGAACACCCTCTCTCTGTCTCCCTCCCCTTCCTCTCTCCCTTTCTCACTCACAGCTGTTTGGGGCTTTGCTCAGGGGCTGCTGTGCTGATCTCTCCTATCTCAACCTCTCCAAAAACTCCTTCTCACACAAGTCAGTCCCGACCAGCCGATTACCGCTCACCTCACGATTTCAAGCTGATGAGCTCATTATGTAAACGGAAATTAAAACAAAGGCTAATTTTAGATGGGAATTATTGCTAAATTCCCCAGTGTTTATCTCTTCCTGTCTCTCTCTATCTCTCTGTCTCTGGCTCTCTCTTTCTCTCTCTCCCTCACTCTCAAATTCAAATGAGCTGTGCTTGTCGAATGACATGCAAACCAGAGATTTGAAGCTGTCAGAGGAGATGTGACTTGAAAACTCATGAATATTTAACAGGAGATATTTTCGGTTGACCTCACTCACTCCCCTCACTCAGAGTGAGAGTCAGTGTTCTGTCTTCCTCTCTGTGCTTCACCCCATCCCTGTATACCTCCCACTCTCTCTCTCTTTCTCTCTCCTTTCCTTCTCTTCCCTCTTTCTCTCTTTTGCTCCCCCTTTCCCTCCATCTCAGTTCAGTTAACAGCAGTGAAAACCATAAGGCTTAAATTGCCCTTTTAAGTGACCAGACAAAAATGGGTCAAGACCATGTTTTATTGGCACTGTTAAGTGTTACCAAACCAAATAAGAAGTCAGCAAAATATATAAAAAATAAAATAAATAGAAAGATTGCAAAACTGATGACACAATAATGACATGCCAATAAAACAAGGAAATGAAATAATCAATTAACAGAAATGTTAAAAACAATAATAACGACAATGATAGTAAAAGAAGATTACAAAATATGCGTGAATGATAGCACTAATAATTTTATTGTATACATATCCCAATTTTTTATTACTTTCAAGGGCATTCATTTAAGTTCTTTTAAGGGTGTTGTGATGTCAGCAACAAAATATTATGTAAAAACAATGCACTATATTGTAACATAAAGACTGTCACAAAATAGAGCGTGAAGGTTGTGGTATCATTTTTGGTGGACACGTTCAATAGGATGTGTAAAAGAAGAAAAGGAAAACCGATAATCGCTCTCTCTCTGTTTCTCTCTCTCTCTGTCCTTTCTCCTGGAGGGTTTTTGCTTACAGTATATTTATTTATCTACTTAATAATTTTTTATTCCTTTTGTTCATTTTTTGGTTCATTTATGTTGTTTTTTTTCTCTTTTTGTGATGTTTAGTTTTGTCTTTTTTAAACCTATGAATAATAATGCTTGTTGAGTTTTGTGCTTTATTGTTTTATATACAGGAGGGTTAAAAGTCTCCTTCTCCCTGCGTCTCTCTCAGGAAGCTGAAGGAGACTCTGCCATTGTTTCGCCAGTTCTTCAGCTCGGCCTTCAGCCTCACGCACATCAGCCTGGCCTCCATGAAGCTTCCCCCAGACGCGCTGAGGTGAGCTGCTGCCTCCATTCCGTGTCAGCAGCAGGGGCCTGCTCCCCATAGGCGCACATTGGAGCTCAGAGCCAAGATGGCCACTGCCCTGTGGCAGTTTCTTGCTGTGAGTGCTGCCTGACGGAAGTGCAGAGAGGAGGATAAGCTTTAAGAAAAAAAACATGCTTTTCTTTCTGGCCTGTGTGGTTTACGCTCAGCGCCGGTTTGTAACTGCAGTGAGAATTAATCCCATAAAAACTTTCAAGAGCGATATAGCATGTAGTACAGCGGTAAGGAGCAGTGTTTCCAGGTGTTTCTGGTTCAATTCCCCGCTAGGGCACTGCTGCTGTACCTTTGGGCAAGTTACCTAACCTGGAATTGCCTCAGTAAATATACAGCTGTCTAAATGGACATGTGAAAAACCACTCTGGATAAGAGCGTCTGCTAAATGACAATAATATAACGTAATGCAATGGAGTCAGTCCTACAGCAGCCATGAAGGAACAGATGACAGCCCCTTATTTTCAGCCATTTAATAAAAACAGGCAGGAGAGCAGGGTAGCACAGAAGTTCTTGTGGTGGGGATGCCTTGAGCAGGAGACCTCTCCTCACCTCTCCAGCATGCAGTTTGTGTTGTTGGTGTGAGAAATGTTACATTCCTGCTGCCAAAGCATGCACATGTCTGACAGAATCAAAAGCAACTTCAACAGCTACAACAAACACTTTTCAGTGAAAAAAATCAATATCCAGAACCTTCTCTGCCATTGTCCCCCAATGGTGGAATGACCTGCTATATATTATCCATTCTGCCGAATCC
>CM032876.1:42982279-43062279 GCA_019176425.1 Megalops atlanticus
GTGATACAAAGGTGGTTTAGAGAAGTGTTTCTCAACCCTACTCCTGGCGGCACCCTGTCCTTCATATCTTCTATCTATCCTTGCTCTCCCTACCTGACTGAACTCATCAGTGGCACGTTTGATTAGCTGAGCACACCTGATTTAATCAAGCAGCAAGGATACACAGAAGATATGCAGGACAGGGTGCTGCCAGGAGTAGGGTTGAGAAACACTGGTTTAGAGGTTATTCAAATGCACAAAGTGAAAAATCAACCAAAAAACCAAACCAGTTAGCTATCAGTGGACCTGTTTTGCAGGAGTTGGCAGGTCAGAATAGTGTTGTGCATTTGATTAAAGATGAACTACAATTCTTATTTTAACAGTTTATGCGTATGTATGAGTCAAACTATCTGTCTGTTTGACAAAGAAACCAGCTCTACTGCTCTCTTTTTCTCTCTCATTTGGTATCATTCTGTTTGCTTCATTACCTTCATGTGAGTGTGTGTTTGTGTGTGTGTGTGTGTGTGTGTGTGTGTGTGTGTGTGTGTGTGTGTGTGTGTGCATGTGTGTGTTTGCTAGTTTGTGTGTGCATGTGCGTGTGCGTGTGCATGTGCGTGTGTGTGTGTGCGCACGCACGCGCATGAGTGTATGTGTGTGCTTAGGTGGACAGTTTGTGAAAGGCTGCTTGTATTCTGCCTCCCTGAGTGACTTTACTAAATTAGCCGCATATCCTGGGCTTGCCGCTCTGTCATGCTGCATACCATCCTCTTTGAAGACGTGATCCTCATTTTCTGCCTCCGTCCCACATGAAAAAGGTCCTTTCAGTTCCTGCCTGCAGCTAATGCAGGGCTTTTTCACAGGGTCAGAGGAGGAAGAGAGCAGGTTTGCTGTGTGTCGAGGCTGTGCATGTTTTCCGAGTGAGGGGATGTGTCCGGGCCTGTGTCCCAGAGTGCTTAGGGCTGTGTGCTCAACTGCGCTATCTCCTCACCTCACCTCAGGCTGTCACCTTACAGACGGTGCTGTGTTTTGAATCTTACATTACATATTTTGTACTTTACATTGCGTTTGGTTTGTAGAATTATCCATTTCACTCTGTGTGTGGTAAACATGTATCTCGTAGTAGTCATAGTAGTGAATCATTATTGTCCCCAAGGGGCAATTTGGTGTGCATACAGCAGCCATCAAAAGCACATGACATTGGTGTGTTGGGTATCATTGTGTGTCTGTGTGAAGTGCCGTATCAGTTTGTGTGCTGGTGTGGTGTATTGGTGTGTATGCCTGTGTGGTGTATTGTGGTGTATTGTTGTGTATGGCTGTGTTTTAGTTTACAGAACATAGCTGTATCAGTGTGGTTTGTGTGCCTCTATGTTGCTGTGTGGTGGTCTGGGTTCCACGTGTTGCAGTTTATTAGTATGTAAGTTCTGTGCCGAATTGTGTATCTGACTGTATAGTCATTGTTTTTGTGTGTGCTGATGTTGTGCCATGTTGGTTATGTATCTAAGTGTACTGTTATCTCAGTGTGTACCATTGTTTTGTGTCCCAGTACATCTGGTGACTGTGTCAGTGTGTGCTGATGTTGTGTGGTGTTGGTTGTGTGTCTCAGTTTGCTGGTATCTCAGTGCTTAGCATTGTGCTGGTGCTGTAGCGGTGTAGCGTAACTCAGTGATGCTGTGGTTGTTTTTGCAGATGTTGAGTACCTGCGCTCAGTGCTGCCCCCTGGCACCGACCCCGCCTTCTTCTCCTTCCTGCGGGGGCTGGACTGCTCTGAGGTTACACTGCGCTCTGTCCCTGAGGGGACCGTGGTCTTTGCCAGGGTGAGTCCCTCCCAGCAGGGCTCAAACCTGCAACTGTCTGTCCACCATCACAGATCTCCTCTAACAAGTGACATTTCCACATGGGGCTCGAACCCACAACCGTCTATCCTTTATCACATAGCTCCATTACCATGTCACATCTAGAGTTTCTACATAGGGATCAAACCTTCTACCTCCTGTTTATCATCACAGAGCTCCTCTTCCAAAGTCACATTTAGAGTTTCCACATGGGGTTCGAACTCATGACCTTCTGTCTGTCATCACAGAGCTCCTCCACCACATAGGGTTCACGCACACAACTTCCTATCCATTATCACAGTCATGTTTAGAGGAGCTTTCAGAGGATCGATGAGGTTTTACTGCAGTGTGGAGGTGCATAATGGGATTTTTCTTGAGATGTGATGATGTAATGTGTTTAGAGGAATTGATTAGGATGATGTCATGTGTACAGAGGTAGAAAGGGTGTAATGTGTTTAGAGAAATCAGAGAAGAATGTTGCTGATGTAATGCACATGGAGGTAAGAGGTGATGTAATGCGTGTGGAGGTAAGTGGTGACATAATGCGTGTGGGGGGTAGGAGGGTTTAGCCAGTGGAGGTGTGGCGAGGCTGTGATGGGGGTGTGATGAGGGTGTGTCAGCTCTCTCCTGCACTCCAGGTCCCTCTAATGGAGGTGTCAGGCCCCTTAGCAGTAGTTCAGCTGCTGGAGACCAGTCTGCTCTGCCTCGTCAATTATGCCAGGTAAACCTTACCTGCCTGAGCGCTCACCTGTCCGTACACACTGTGTACCCTCACTCAGTACTGATACACACACTGTACACACACACACACACACACACACACACACACACACACACACACACACACACACACACACACACACACACACACGCACGTAGTATTGATATACAGACATGCACTGGCACACACAGAGAATACTGATATGCACATCGTACACACACACACACACACACGTACTATACGTGGTTCTGGTTTAGATCTGAACTGGGAGTGTATGTAAATTAAAAGTGTTTGTGTGCGTGTGTGTGCGTGTGTGTCAGTCTGGTGTGCAGTAACGCTGCCCGGTTCCGGCTGGCTGCGGGTTCGAGGCGGAAGTTGCTGGAGATGGGGCTGCGGAGGGCGCAGGGGCCTGACGGGGGGCTAACCGCCTCCCGTTACACACACATTGGGGGTGAGTGGCTGTGCTCTGTGCTCTGTCTCAGTGGGAACATGCTGTCACTGTTTGTCAGGCTTCACTCTGACCAATCCTATCCTGTATCTGTGTCTCAGGATTCAATCTGACCAATCACTTTCTGTATCTGTTTCTCAGGCTGCACTCTGACCAGTCTAATCATGTATCTGTTTCTGAGGATTTGATCTGACCAGTTACATCCTGTTTCTGTCTCAGGACATGCTCTGATTAGTCAATTCCTGTATCTGTCTTTCTGGCTTTGTACTGACCAGTCATATCTTGTGTCTATCCCACAGTGATCATTCTGACCCATAGCGCTCTGTTTTTGTCTCCCAGGATTCGATCTGACCAGTAACGTCCTGGCCGGCTACATGTTTGGAATCCCTGTGGCTGGCACCATGGCACACTCCTATGTCACTTCCTTTTCCTCTCTGGAGGAGGTGTGGCCTCAGGTGAGCTCCAGACCTCGCTGATTCGCTCATGGCAAAGGCTTATGTCTTATTGGATGTTGTCATAACAAGGAAGGAACACTGGACAGAACACCGGTATCTCTAATAGATGCCTGTGACTTAATGAACGGTCTCAGCGAGGAATTACTGAAGGGTGTTTTTCACTTCATAGTTTTATTTAGCAGCAGCCTCTAACCAATTCCTAACTCTCTGATAAGGTAAAACCCCAGAGCATCATGGGTGCTCTGACCTGCTCCGAGAGAAAATTATCATTTTGCCATATGCTATTATTAACACACTTATATTTTTACCATGTGTATTTTGGGTTGTTGATTGAAATGATTCTTATTATTATTACTATTATTTCACTTGAAAAAAGTCTTCAGTGTTTGAATGTTGAGAGCCCAAGAGAGGTCTTGGCTGAACGTAGCAAACACACAGCATCAGGCTGGCTCATATTACCTTCAGACTTTTTCTTCCTTTTGTAAGACGACACCCCAAGATAGTTCTTTACTTTCCTGGAGCCGGTTATCAATCGGTGTCCTGTTTTTAGTGAGGCCTTCCTTAGCCTTGGGTCAAAAATTTGGCCCCTAAATAATCCAAAGGCGCCCTGTCCTCCCCCTTCCCTGTAGACTTTGACCCCAGCCAACGGGGACTGCGACGCCGTTGACCCTGTTGACCTGGTGTCCCTCAGCAGGGGGTGGCTGGGGCGGGTTTGCCAGCTGTTGGGGGCGGAGCCCAGTAAAGTCCGAGAAGGGGAGCTGGCAGCCTTTGTCTCTTATGCAATCGCCTTCCCACGCAACTTCCTCGCTGTCATAGACTCCTACAGCGTCAGCAGGTAACAGCACTTCCTGTGTATCACTGACCCCCGCAGTGTTAGCAGGTAGCGGAACCTCCTGCCTGTCATTGGACACCACACTAATGGAACTTTCTGTATATCATTGGCATACAGTGTTATTAATGGCACTTCCTGTCTGTCATTGACCCATTTAACAGAGTTTAGTGTTAGTATAGTTCATATTGCAGACTCATAAGTGCCTCTGAAGTGCACAGGGAGTCAGGACCCCAGATGTCTAAAAATACCCCACCTCTTGCAGCTCAGTGTTCCCATCACTACGCTGGGATATTGGTTTTATTCCATCAGTAGGGGGACACAAACACCTTCTTTCAGCTATAGTCTGGTTTGGCCTTGAGTGGTTCTCAGTCCAGTGACCAGACCTGGTTATATTTAGCTTCTGTGACCTTTGTGGAAGATGGTTATGAACCTTTTTGTAAATAATCCTCCCTTCCCTCCTCCCTCAACACCAGTAGTGGGCTGCTGAACTTCTGTGCGGTGGCGCTGGCCCTCTGCGAGTTGCGGTACAAGCCCCTGGGAGTGCGGCTGGACAGTGGCGACCTCTGCAGGCAGTCGGTGGAAGTGCGGCGTGCCTTCAAGGCCTGCAGTGAGCAGTGAGTGTTGGGGCTGCGTGAGAGCAGGAAGTCAGTGGGTATTGAAGGTTTACAGAAACAGCACTCTCTCTAGGAGTGTCTTTACCATCTGAGTGGCTCATATGATAAAGGCACTTGTCAATAGCACAGGCTGAGCCTTACAGCCCGGGTCAGAAATCGTGCCGACATCGAAGGGGATCCCGTAGCTGGGGTATCCGGGTGTGTATGTCAGAGAGGGGTCCCTTGTCTGAAAAACTGAAATGCATTGTGGGTATTTTGCAATTGTGACTGCATGTGGACAGTGAGAAGAATGCAGTCATGTGGAATGTGGAAAAATGCTGTTAACACACTGAAGAGATTCATGCCATAACATTCTCTTGACCCTCCCTCTCTCTATGTTTCTCACCAATTGCTCTTTCTTTCTCTCTCTCTCTCTCTCTCTCCTCTCTCTCTCTCTCTCTCTCTCTCTCTCTTTCTTCTTGGCCTTTTCAGCTTCTCAGTGCCAGCCTTCCAGTCTTTGATCATCGTGGGAACGAACAACATCTCAGAGCACTGTATTGCCGAGCTCAACAAGAAGGTGAGGGAACTTGGGTCAGAGGTCAGAGGTCACAGGCAGAGAGTGTAAAGGGAAAGAACACTACAGGCACATCATATTGTTGTGTTTGTAATCATCTATTTGTGCTGTTTTGCCATCCTCTCCCATTTTCTGCTTCCTGTTCTCTCCCTCTTCCTTTGCCTCCTTCCTTTCTTTCTTTATCTCTTTTTTCTTTTTCTGTTTCTCTCTCCTTTGCTTTTTTCTCCTCCTCCACGTTTCTTTTTCTCTCTCAGGAGAATGAGATTGACGTGGTGGGAGTGGGGACACACCTGGTTACCTGCACTCTGCAGCCCTCCCTCGGCTGTGTGTACAAGGTAAATTTCCCCGCCCACTTTACAGATTGCACAGCCTATATGATAGAAAGCCACACCCACATGAGACTGCCCCGCCCACATCGCAGAACTCCCCTCCCACCTGAGGTGTGAGCACCTGATGAACACCTGTACCTGCTGTGGGAAGTGAGATGGGACAGGATGGGACAGGACAGGGTACAGCTTCTGTCTGCAGCAACACTAGTGCCCTTTGTTACAGCCCCTCTTGCATCTCCCCCCTCTCTTGCCCTTGTTACGGCACAGACGAGGGACCCAAAAGCAGACCAAGCACGATCAGGGTAAAGTGCGTCTTTATTTGAATCGGCAGGCAGAGTTCGTGAGCCGGGAACAGGCAGGGTCAGCAACAGGTAAGCAGTCCGTGGGAAAAACCAGGGCGAAGTCAGGAACAGGCAGAGTCAGGAACCAGGAGACAGTCCGAGGGCAATTCCGGGAGCGAAGTCGGGCAGAAGCGGAGTCAGGCACGGGGCAGGCAGACGAACAAGCAGACAGGGCAAAAACGGCAGGCAGAAAAACCAGGTCGGGGCACAAGCGAGATCGAAAGGTACAGAAAGCAAATCCGGAAACAAAACGCGGGGACAAAACAGGTCAGGAATAACACTGCTACGAACTAGCAACGAGACAGGAACAGGCAGGGCATAAATAGGGCAGAGCAGACGAGGTGATGGGGAACAGGTGAGCTGGCAGGCAGGTGGAGGCGATGAAGCAACGAGGCAGGCGGGGACCGGTGGGGAAAGGGGCGGGGCTAGAACACAAGGAAAACAAAAGCACATGGACAGGGGAAGAAAACCAACACACAGCTAGGGGGCCGGGGCACTGACAGCCCTCATCTCTCTCCCTCTCTATGTCTCCCTCCCTCCCTGCCTGCTCTCTGTCTCCCCTCCTCTCCCTGTATCTCCTTCCTGCTCCCTCCCTCCTTCCCTCTCTCTCTCTCCCTCCTTCCTCCTTCCCTCTCTCTCTCTCCCTCCTTCCCTCTCTCTCTCTCTCTCTCTCCCTCCCTCTCTCTCTCTCTCTCTCTCTCTCTCTCTCAGCTGGTGGAGGTGAGGGGCAGCCCTAAGATGAAGCTGAGTGAGGATCCGGATAAGAGCACCATGCCGGGCAGGAAGGCTGTTTATAGGCTCCTGGACTCCGAGGGTCAGTCTTAGGTCACCACCGCTCCATCCATCCTGTGGCAAAAACACTCAACATCATGGCTCACCTGGCTTTCTCTCTCCCTTCCTCCCTACAGGTCACCCGTTCCTCGATCTGCTGTGTCTGTGCGACGAGCCTGCCCCCCGGGAGGGCATGGAGGTGCGCTGCCACCCGCTGGGGCGAGACCGGGTCACGCTTACACCCAGCCGGGTGGCTGCTCTGCGGCAGGACGTCTTCTCTCGAGGACAGGTGAGGTCACTGGGTCGGGCCCCGCTCCTTGTGGGGGTCAGACTCTCACTGTCTGTGTCCTCCTCTTCCTGTCTGTGTGTCTGTCTGACTGAATGACTGTTTGCTTGTCTTACTGTCTGTGCATCTTTCTGACTGGGATGATGAGGTAATTATTTAATAACTCTCACAGGAGTCAACACAGCACAGTTTACATCGGTATACATGTGTCAATGCACATGCTCTAGTTTGGCTGGGCTGGTTGTATGTTAAATCTCTACTGCGTAAGTTTTGACATGGTGCAGCATGCTCATGGCACTTCTGTAGTGTTCAGCGTGGCATTGGGCGCTGTGGCTTGTTTGGTAATGTGCATGGGTGATGTGTTTACCCATAATCCCCCCCACCGCCACCACCAGATCACTCACCCCCTCAGGAGCGCGGCTGAGATCAGGGCCAGTGTGCAGAGTTCCCTAAAAACGCTACACCCCCGACACAAGAGACTGCAGGACCCCGATACGTACACTGTGAGTTCCACTCCATGCAACCTGCGCACACCCACTTTGCTCCCCTGACACCCCATCTACAGCCAGAACCAAGAGACCACAGGGCCCCGAAACACACGTATAAGTGAACCTGTCTGTATTCGCTGCAGTCTAGATACGCCTTATACAACACCACACGTACTTAGGAAAGCACTAATGAATATACTGCTGTATGATATTGTCTTATAAACTGGATAATAGTATCTTAAATAGGCTGGGCACCATAGGAGTTACTTAAATAACCACAGATACCACAGACAGTTAAAACTTAAGCTACCTTATGAGAAAGTTACCACATACCTATAAATTATAGCGAGCGGGTTGTCCAGTGTGGGTAACAAGAGAATCATTGTGCTGTTTGGAATTCATGTGCTGTTTAGAATTCTATAAATTTACATTTACATTTATTTACAATTATTCATTTGGCAGATGCTTTTATCCAATGTGACTTACAAGTGAGGCAGAGTACAACACAAGCAATCCTATGATAGATTGTCATCTGTGAATGGACAGAGAGAGATAGAAAGAAGGAGAGAGAGAGGAGCAGTGAGTTACTGCTGTGTTCCAGATATTTTTTGACACACTGACATTTTCCTTCCACCAGGTGGCAGTGTCAGAGAAATTGCATGCAGTGCTCACGGAGATCAGGCATGGCGGTGGCAGCAACAATAACAAGATCCTATTGGGCAACTGAGACTGACCGATGGGCAGGGCAAATGGACCATGCCTTCATATAAACCAAACCTGATTATGACTCACTGTCTGGGGTGAAAAAATGTGCCTCTCAGTATTTTATTTTAGTTTTCAGATTCTGTACTTGGATATATTCTACCATAAAACCCATCTGCCTGAGGGCAGTGGCATTGTGCTGGATAAAAGTATTCACATATTCTGCCCCATAGTTTAGTGTCTTAAAGGTGCCATATGGATATCTCTTGCCATTATTTTTGTATTTACTTGGATCACACAATTAGACTATCTTCCTGCTCTGATGTTTACATCAGTGTTTTTCCATCAGCCTAAATTTACATAATATGGTCTCCTACCAAACATCTTGCGACACCCCAATTGACTGCAGGGGTGTGACTGCAAGTGTGATGTGGTGACCCATGGTTTGAACAGAGTAGCACTTGAACATTGTACTGGGCAGCAGAGAGCCCAGAATTGTACCCGAGGCATCTCTCGTCAGTAGTGGTCTTCCATAAAGCCCTAAATCAGTCATTAAGGCCAAAGGCAGGCCAACACACTGTTCATTTCTTGGAATATCCTACCTTTGGTAGGATAGTTTAAATGATATATATATATATATATATATATATATATATATATATATAGTATATATATATATATACACACACACACAGTATATATATATATATTAGGGATGCACGATGATATCGGCACAACATCGGTAACGGCCAATAAAAAATTAAGAAGTTAATTATCGGCATCGGCAGATATGAAAATGTCTGCCGATGTGCCTGGCCGATAAGGTGACGCGTTAACTATGCGCACGCGATGACGCTAAATGTTTATTATGAGCGCCAGCAACAAGCTTCAACATGTCAGCTGTATGGAAGTATTTCAAAACATCTGAAACAGATAACAAAATTGCTTTTTGCAATGCTTGTAAAGCACCAGTGATGCGAGGAGGAGTAAAATATATACCCAAGTTTCTCACTCTGGGAGGATCCTAGCTGCGCGCTGCTAAGCTTTTCTCTGCTTCTGGAGGGGCGTGAGACCATTTTTAAATAACGCGGCTCCGGAAGCAGAGACAGCAATGGAAAATAAGACAACCCGCAATCGCCTAGTTCCTGCTTTGGGACTCGAACAGAGGGCGTAATTGTGTTTGTACACTTACACAACGACACTGAACAGCAAATAAAGTCTGTAACTTTATTGTGTCTCTGCTCTTTCAAAATAAATATCGCGGCTCCATAAGGAGAGAATGCGAAGACAGCGATCATAATAAGACAGATAAGCTTCTCTCTGCTTCCGGAGGGGAGTGAGACCATTAAATTATGTGGCACATATATATATATATATACACACACACACACACACACACACACACACACACACACACACACACACACGCACTATATCAGTATCAGCATCGGCAATCGGCCAAAATGAGTTTGAAAATATCGGCACATCGGCAAAAATCCAACATCTTGCATCCCTATATATATATATATATATATATATATATATATATATATATATATATATATATATATATATATATATATACATACAGTAAATATGTTGCCAAATATTGTGCAGCTATTCAATTATTTGAAAAGTTTGTTTATTTGCTAGTTGGCAAATGGGAGGAGAAGCATGTAGAGCAACATTTGCTGTTTTCGTTTCAAGTAAAATTATGTCAAGCATTGATGAGGAATTGCGAAGCACTTACACAACAACACGTTCTGTACTATAGTTATTACATCTGAAAAGCTCATGTTGGATGGATTTGGATGGGGGTAATCATACTTATGCACGTTTCTATATGTATTATTTCACTAACTTAGGGGTACAGTGAGCATTATTCAGGGACTAATGATGTGGACATGAAAATTCTGTTTATGCGTCTTTAAGTGAACCCCTTTACTATCATGTCATAGCCTGCTTATTATCCTTGTTACAATCATAGGTCAAATCCAAGAGTTCGAGGTGCAGTTTTAAAAATTGAGATTTAATAATGAACGTTGCGAGATACACATTGTACATTGAGAGATAAGCATTGTGAATGCCCTCTTTGAGGTCAGTTACCTCGTGGAAAGGGTACTGCATCTGGTTCTGTGTCTCTCTCTCTCTGTCCAGTATGTGTGCATCAAAGTGGCACCCTAACAGTGCTCTGCGATCATTAATCAAAGGAACGATGGTCTGCAATCTCTGAATCCCGTAAACACGCACACACACACATGCACACACACATAGCCATGCCGATGACACAGCAGTAGGCATGATTTGTGTTACTGATGACCATTTAGCAGTATTTCCAAAGTAAATGCACTATGTACGCTGGGTAATTTCAGTAGGGCTGTCTAATTCTGACACTATGCACCATGGGTCATTTCAGTAGGACCATCTGTTTCTGACATGATGCACCATGGGTCCGTTTCAGTAGGGCCATCTGTCTCTGACATTATGCACCATGGGTGATTTCAGTAGTGCCATGTGCTTTTGACACGATGCACCATTTCACTACAGTTTTTGTTGTTGTTTTTGTGTCTTGTTTCTGTGGTGAAAGTTGGTCCTTTTAGCTGCTACAATAATCACACAGCTCACAGCTAATGATAGATGACTAATAATGCTGTCTTTTCATTTACCATTTTTCAGTTATCTAATCATGGCATATTATTTAAACTCAAATATTACAGACTGACAAAAAAAGGCATTAGTGGTAATCAGATTGTTTCTGCTTGTAGAACCTTTAATGTTCAGTGTTAAAAGCACCTGATAATAATTTTCACGTTTTATGTAAAAATGCTTGTTACACATCCCTAACTGTGGAAAACCCTCAATGCTGGATGTAATCACACTTCTGTATCTACAATGTGTTTACATAGTAATCAGATGTGAGTAATAAACATGTAATTACATGTTAAAGGATTTAATTGCAATATGTATTGTGAAATAAGGTTTACTTAATTGTACTGATGTGTGTTATTACACCCATACAACATCTTTGTAACATACTATATAGTGTGTGCAAACAGTTTCACATTTAATATGTATGCTGTTTTGATATTATGAGTGCACAGTTATTTTATACAAAGATATAGCATGCAATAACTACAGCCTTTCTTCTGGTAAGGCAATTTCCATCATTAAAAGCAAACTGATGTAATACAGTGAGCTATCAGTGTAATATGACATATGTTGTCCTACAGGGATAAATGAATGTGATACACATAATGCATGAGGTTTCACAAAGGTTCTGATATCACTGAGGTACAAACCTGGAGCACCAAAGTGGGTTTTCTCATGTTGTGTCATCAACAGAGAGGAATGGCAAGTCAGATTAGTCCAATTAAAATGTATGAAATGGTGGTTTATTATTTATAATTTTTTACGGGGTTTATGACCTACACGTTATGCATTTATTAATATTTTTATGCAGTGTAAAATGACGCAATTCGCACAGCACCACACCCTTCGTCTGAGCGTCTGCCTCCAGCAACAGCAAGTGTGATTATAATAATAACCCATTTCTGCAGTAACCTCACTGATTTTCCCTCAGTCTGGAAGTGGGGAAGCAGTGTGGTGCGGTTTTAACGAATGGGCCAGGTAACCAAAAGATTGCAGGTTCGATTCCCTGCTGGGGCAATGCTGCTCGGGCAAGGTACTTAACCCACAATTGCTTCAGTAAATATCCAGCTGTATGCATGGATACAACTATAATCCATGCAACTTGCTCTAGATAAGAGCATCTGCTAAATGACAGTAATGTAATGTAATGGGTGGTTGTCCGTTGCCTCACTGGCAGCAGTGTGGCCAAGAGGATCTGTAATCACAGGCTGCAGAACTGCATGCTCAGGTCCTGGCCAAGCCGCTGCCACAGCGACCTTGAGCAAAACTACAGCACCGAACCTGAAACGCTTCAGGAGATACCTGGCTGCAGCAATGGAGGGCGTGTAATGTCAGCTGCGGACTGTCAGTGGCCCTGGATGGAGGCACTCAGTTAAAAGGAAAGTAAATGCTACTACTGCTAATGCTACTACTGTAATCAGACAGTGGTTGTCACATGGATATTCTGGTCCTGGACTGCACCAGGCCCCGGGCCAGAGAGAAGGGGAGGGGCCGGTGGTTTCTCAGTGCTTGTGTGCAGTTCGGTGACAGTGGAACAGCAACCCAGTGCTTGTTATTTTAAACTACCTCTTTTTTATGTTTTAAAACTTTTTTATAAACTTGGTTGGCCTGGTTTGTGGTTAAACACATTAAATCTGTTGGTTTAAGTTTTGTGGTTCTTTAATTAAATTTGTTGATGAAATGTGAGGGAACCATGGTTGAATTACTGTGATTATGTACATCAACCCCCCATCTCCCCCCTCCCCTTACCCTCCTGTCTCTCTCTCTCCCTCTCTCTCTCACTCCCTCTGTAGTGGGAGTGTGGTTTGTGCTCCGTGATTGGACTCTCAGTGACCAGTAGCTGAAGATTCCTGCATACGCCCAGTGAAAACATGTGGAGTTGATTAGACATTGCAATGTGGTGATGTCACACACACACACAATCTCCAGTGCATAGACATACACACACACACACAAAGCATGGCTTAACTGACAAAGCCAATGCAAGGAGACTGTTAAATACACTTAGCACTCACTGACACATACACACAGTGAAACTCACTAACAGATGAGAGACCATTTTTCCTCACTCAATGGCCCAAGACAGGCTGATTTAGGGATACATAGACCTGTTACTGAAAGAGGCATCGCAGGATCCTGTGTCTGACTTTCTCATACACACAGACATGCACAAATACACATACATACACACACATAGCTCTCAGCAGTCCCACTGATCTTTCTGTGTGGGTGATACAGACAATAGGTCATGCCATCCAGTTGATATAAAGATCAGTGAATCTTCACAGAATTTTGTCCAGTATTATGGAATTCATTTCCCATCAGCTTCAACAGGAGGAGACATGACTGCGGTCCCCACATCAGAACAAATTCATACAATTGCTTAAGAAACCATCAAGATTGCCGGGGTCTGTAATTTATTTTTTCACTTCCCTTTCTTTTCATTGACATCATGTTATCAGTGTTACTGATGGTTTAAGCACACCTACCTGCTTTCAAGAATAAGCGTGCAGTTGCTGGGATGGCAACACAGGGAGGGGTCTCTGTGTCACACAATACATCCATAGTCTTGGAAACGCTCTCATAATTTAAATAATGAAGGGAAGAGAACCTGAGTTCTCTTACTGGATCAGTGGTGCAACAAATTATGCTTCTCAGAGGATACGGCACATCTCGGCCTGAACCTGACCTTCAATCCTCAAACTTTACCCACTGACCAGATCACTATGCTCTACAACCTTGGGGCAATGGACTGTCCCCTCCTGACAGGGTCACTCCTCCCAGCAACGATGCCTGTCTGTATTGGTCCCCCAGTGGTGGAATGAACTTCTCCACAGTGGTCGGGACAGCAGAATCATTGGTCATCTTCAAATGCAGACCGAAGACCCATTTCTTCAGAGTATTACTGTCATGAGCTTTGGATATTATGTGATTTATTGGCAATTTATGATTTATGGTATTGTATGTATTGGATGACTTTCCATAGTTTCTAGGTTGTGTTAGCTTTAGATTAGCACAAGCTATCTTGTGTGAATGCTTGAATGCTGTTCTAGATGCACTGCTGCTCTCTTGTGCTTAAAGTCGGTCTGGATAAGAGCATCTGCTGAATGAACGTGATGTAATGTGTAATGAACTGTAAGCAGGATGAACCCTTGCTGAAACATAGTCACTTGATTTTGACTATGACCACTGACTGCTGAAGAGAGATCGCAATGCGAAAACGGTCGAACGCAGATGGTCACTGTGATCATTTCTCACTGGTTAGTGTCCCTCACTCACACATTTTACTCATTCAGTCTGTCCCTCACTTACTTTCTCACTGATTCATTTATTTTTTCAACCTGTCCCTCACTCATTCACTCACTCACTCACTCACTCACTCACTCACTCACTCACTCACTCACCACTCACTCACTCACTCACTGATTCATTTACTCATTGTCGGTCACAAACTCATGTATCCTTATTCCATTCCATGTGCTTATATCTCTAAGGTCAAATACAAGTCTCTGTGTGAAAACCTCTTCTCCCTGAGGCCACCTTGTCTCCTCTAACCTTTCTCTGTGCCTCAGTGCTGCAGTGGTAGTTTCAGGACAGAGCCACTGGTTCATGATTAGAGGAAGCTGCGTCAATAAGTAGATTATGACACAGAGGGAAAGTACGTTCATAAAAGAGCACTCAACATTTCTGAATGAAGAGGGGGCTAAGAGATTCAAGCATTGCAACATGCTGCCTTCATACAGCCGTCAGTGACACAGCTGAGCCACACCAGATAAAAACAGGCACGTTCTTCGAGCTGAAACCTCACCAGAGATTCTGAAATGCATGCACTAAATTTCCAAACAGTGTAGCAACCTGGCCCAACAAGAAGTGGTATCAGTTTGCTCATCAGTTGTTTTTGTACTAGCGTGTCACACTTGTATTTGTAAATTAAAATAAATATTCCGGTGAGGCCGGGGTGATGGAATTTCTTAGTGTTGTGAACATCAAAGTGTTTGTTGTGGAGTAGCACTGTCTTATCACACCTGGGGGTGCAGAGACGCCTGCAGTTGTATTTGATTCCGCAAGATGTCGCCGTTTCGCCTCTGCTGGCAAGCTTTCATTTTCTCACTTTTCCTCTCTGTTGTCCATTCGTTCTCTCTGCTTCCCCGCATCTTTACTGTGATATAGAATTCAGGAGGAAAAAAAATCCAGCTGATCTCTTTCCGGCCTGCAACGCCTGTATTTCCTTTCAAGGCGTCTTGCGTTCTCGCGGACAGGGCTTTCAGGAATCCGAATGGCTTGCGAGGGGAAAAATATGCGTTAGCAGTAGGCAGAGAAATACGCGTTTTGGAAAATATTAGGTATTAATTGAGGTGCACAGGAGGGAGAGCATGCAGTTGGGAGCCGCGGCGGTCGGCGGCCTCTCCTTGCGAGCGCCGCCGCAGCGGGTCTGAGGGACGGACGAGATGGAACGCGCTGGGCTCGGAGCTCCTCTATCACCGCCACGCGATGCGCGACTCAGCTGATCGCGACACCGTGCACCCCCCAAATCGGTGTCACCCCTCCGTTTCACCGTTTCATCTCGCTGCTGTCCTACCTCTGCCTTCTCTGTCCGGCCGAAAGGCGCCCTTATTGTTCCGAACGTTTTATTTTTGCGTGGACTGTTACATAAATTAGTATTTTATCTGCGGGTAGAGCACGTCTAAACCCCCGGGTTTTTTGCCTGTCTCTCGCGAAGGTGGCAGAGGCGTGCGTGTGTGTGTGTCGGGGTCGTGACGATGTGTACACGCTGGCTGTAATGTTTATACGCGGCCACACCGTGTTTGTGTGTATGTTTCTGGATTAGCGGAATAACAGCCGAACCGTGCAGATCGTTCTTATGCAATGGCTATCCCAAAGGAAAATAGGCGGAAGGTTGGATACACCAGCTACTTGCGTCCAGAATGAGGACGGTTTTCTATCGGATTTAATCTTCTGGTGCACAGCCAGACGCATCTGGAAAGGATAACACAGAGATAAACTTTTTCCCCAGGTTGGATAAGATATATCACATATGGCATTTTTTGGATTATGGATAATTTTTGTGTAGATTTTAATAATTTATTTCACCCAAGGCAGTAACCCTGCAAGTTTTTTTGGTGAGGAGAAAAGCGTGGAAAATGGAATGTAGCCTACGTTTGAATTTAAGACATGTATGAAAGAAGCAGTGGTTATTTTCTTTTTCATTTAATATCCTAGCACACGTATCTATATATGAGTCTATAAATGAAAGTTATATGTAACGAGCCAGCTATTTATAAATTTCTGCTTTTGCTGTAATATCCCCGATATTGTACGCTGTCAAGCCTCGAATATTGAACTTCTTCGAGCACCAAGATTGCAATCATTGTTACTAACTACAACAGCACTTTGTCACAATAACAAAAAAATAAAAGCCAAAGGATCTTAAACCCCCAGCACATCTGCGAATTCGGCGCTTGGTATGCTTTGAGGATGTGCGCCGCGAGGTTCGGAGGGAGCGTCAATGGCTACGCGGACGAGGCCACCAACGGAACCGGACCGGCGGCCGCGTCCCGGATGCTGGACTGGGCCGAGGCCGGTGCGCGGATCCTGCACAGCCTGGAGATCGGAACCGTGATGACGGTGTTCTATCAGAAGAAGTCCCAGAGACCCGAGAGGAGAACTTTCCAGATAAGGCAGGACACACGGATGGTCATCTGGAGTCGAAATCCCGACAAAATCGAAGGCGAGAGTAAGTAGGCTTGTTGCTAAATAATCTGTCGTTAGCACGAGGCATAAATTGCGTTATATTCTTCGTAGCATATTGCCTCTGACGGCGTTGCTACGACATTTAGGAAGCATGGCGTCCTAATCCCCCCCGTACATTTTTGCTATATATTTTTTTCATTTTGTTTTAACCGACTATGTTCAGTAGGGAACTCGTATTTCTACAGTAATACTTAACACAGTTTCTCTCAGTCATACGAATAATCGGTAACCATAACAACGAGTTTGTCCTGGGGTCAAGACGCTCTTGAGGAGAGCCAAGAAGCCTCTGCGCGTGAGCGGGGCGCGCTCATCATACAAAGGTCGCACGCGCAGAGATCAAAGGGTCAGCCGGAGGTCAGGTGCACGAGGGAGGCTCATTAGCGTAATTAAGCGTGAAATGAGCGCGGCCATTAAGAAAACATCCCATAAATAGTGATGATATCTGGTGTGTAATGAAAAAGGAGGCAAGCAATTACTGTGATGTGACGCAAGGGCGAGCTTTGGGGGTTTTTCCGATCTGCGTGATATTCATGTTGATACTGTGAGTTGATTTCTCCAGAGAACAGCATGAATCCTGTCAGGCTGGGATTCAGAACGTTTCCTGTGATCGTTTGCAGTGCTGAGCCCTAAAGGCTGGCTCCACCTCTGACTGTATGCTCCGCATGCCCTGACACCTGGGCGGGGCTGTCCATCACACTGCTTGGAGTATTTAGGCTCACCCTGTGCAGGTGTACTACTGAGGTGCTGTCACCCCAAAAGTCCATATCAGATGTTTCTTATCAAGCGAACAAGGTTTCAGCTCTGCAGCTGAGAATGAGGTGTAATGAGCCAATCTGGTGTCAGCTCTACAGTAGAAAAAGGTATAATGAGCCAGCCTGGTTCCAGCTCTAAAGTGGGAGAGGGATATAATGAGCCAGACTGGTTCTAGCTCTGCAGTGGGAAAGGGGCATCATCGTGGGAAGTGGATAGTTTGCCCTCTCCCTTGCTGGAACAAATGCAGCTGTGTGGTTTTCAGAAGGTTGCCGGTCAGCGGCCTCCCATAGTCAGGCTTCATGCTGTACGCTTGGACCTTTCACCCGAGCACGGTCATATATTGATTATTTTCAAGTTATTATTTCCAGCTGTAGCATCTCACACAGAAGTGTTTTACCCTAAAGGGGAGTGGGGGTTGTTGGGGGGGGTGGTTAACTGCGATACGGCAAGCTGTGCAGGGAATTTCCTGAACGCTCTCTGTGGAGAAAGAGCGAGAGGGAGAGAGAGAGCAGGCCGCAGGGAAGGAGAGGCTGGTGCCCAATGCTCACTCTGACCCACAGAATCGCTTCTCAGATGTAATGCCCGGCATCGATTTGTCTGGGATGGATATCCCGTCGGCTGCTTTTTGCATGGTGTGGCCTTCTGGAATCTTAAAAATAGATTTGTGTCGAAAGGTTCCATTTGGAATGAATCTGCTTGGCAAACATTTTCCCTCTGCTTCATCTGTTCCTCCCCAGCTGCCCCTCCCCCCACCTCTCTCTCAGGCCAGCCCTCTGGCTGTGCACGGTGCTTTACAGCAGAGAGAGAGAGAGGGAGAGAGAGAGAGGGAAAGGGCCACAGTCCAGTCCTACCTCCAAGACTGTGTCAGCCAGTCACTCTTTCACATTGTGCTGTTATTAGACTGTCAGTGAGCTGTGTTAGACTGCATAAGTCAGCTGTATTAGATTGTGTCAGTGTGCTGTGTTAGACTGTGTCAGGTTGTGCTTTTTCTTAAAGACTGCTCTGTATTAGACTGTGTCATTGTGTTGTATTACACTGTGCAAACTGGGTCAGCCTCTTGTCTAAGGCTGCAGGCTGTTCACACTGTTCTCCAGGCTGCATTTGGACTTGCACACACACACACACACACACACACACACACACACACACACACACACACACACACACACACACACACACTCAGCAGACTATTCCTCACCCTCTGTGTAAGACATGCTGAGCATTAGTGGGACTTACAGAGGGAAGTTCCTGTCTGAGCCCTGTCTGTTTTAGGTCACGTCTCTTTTAAAATGTTGTGATGTTCAGGCAACATTGTGAGAACATTGTGTGTGTGCTTGTGTCTGTCTGTCTGTCTGTCTGGTGGGTGGGGCAGCATTTTATACCTGTTATGAGGTGAGCAGAAGTTATGCATCATACCTATTTGCAAGCTACAGCTGTAATTTACAAATGCTAAGATTCTAGCTCCTTCTGCTCTCATATGTATACACATACACATATTGTGAAAGCACAATCAATAATAGTAAAGAGGAAAAGCAGTAATAATAATTACAATAATAGTGGCAGTCGCAATAAGTAATTTGTTTTGGGGTTATGCAATGCCCCAGTTCGGTACTGTCTGTGCCCGAGGCTGGGGCACACTGCCACAGAGAGGCCAGCCGGTGGTGCTGAGTGTCCCTCCCCCACTACGGCCCATCGGTTCGCTCCCACGGTCCTTTCTTTCAGACGGGGAGAGGATACCTATGAAATACCGACCCCCTTTGGCTGGCGTAATATTCACAGTGCAGGAGAACATGCACGTCTGTCAGCTCTCTGTCCCGCTTTCCTCTCCCTTTCCTGGGAAAAGCTTCTGCCTCTGTGTGTGTGTGTCTGTGTGTGTGTGTGTGTGTGTGTGTGTGTGTGCATTCTTACAGTAGTTCCACACATTGGCTGTGTGTTTAACAGCAACAGCAGACAGTAAATCACTCATCACTATCCCTGCCTTTGTCCCCATCAATAATAACACAGGGTCCCTCCATCACCCCCTCACCCTGTCCCCCACCCCCACGGAGCACATTCCTGGAACTCCTTGTTCGTCTCTCTCTCTCTCTCCCCCTTCTCTTTCTCTGTCATTCGGCTTTGATCTATTCTTCCTCTGTTTAACCTTCCTCTCCTTCTGTCTTTTCTCTCTTCCTCTGTTTTACTTTATTTTCTCTCTCTCCTCCTTCTTCCTCTGGCTCACTTTCTTTTCTTTTCCCTTCTTTTTTTTTCCCTCCATCTCTTCACACGGCGACTTGTGTTTGAACTCTCTGATGCTGGGCAGGCCTCCACTCTAAAGCAACATTAGAGAACTGTTCTCGTCTGATAAAACAGAGGAAAGATCACAGTATCATCACACAAAAATGCTCTGTCTTTTTGAAAGAAGACCCACCAGCTCAGAGCCATGTTGGACCGCACACTCAGAAAGCAGGAATTTGGCACTGATATGCAGTTTTATCAATTTATATCTCAGCAAATGCCTCTGACTACCTTTCATACACACACATGCACACAGTCACACACTCTCACAGAGTCTCACATACTCACACACACACTCACAGTGACACAAACTCATGCAGTCAGTCACACAAAGACACACACACTCAGTGACACAGTGACACACTCTCGGACAGTCTCACACACATGCACATAGTCATATTTTATCACACAGTCATACACACACACATACACTCAGTGACACAGTGGCACACTCTCAGACAGTCTCACACACACGTGCGTGAGTTATAGGATCTATTTTTTTTAAAGATTGGTGAGTCAGTGGAGAGTAAAGTGCTTGCTGTACAGCCAGAGCTCTCCTCATTTGGGCTTGTGTTCCCTGAAGGTTCCTGACGTGGCCTCCAGGCTGGACAGCAGCAGCCTGTTCTCTTTTTAAGTATCTCTGCTGGGGACCTTTTTTAGCCCTTTACCCCGTGGGAATGCGACTGTTTTACCCCAGGCACGAGGCCTGCGTGCGGTCTCTCTCAGACTGACAGACGACAGACAGACAGACAGGCTCTCGCTGTGTCTGCCTGTCTGTCCCCCCATCTAAGGGTCCTCACATTGTGTGAGCTTGTCAATGTGTGCAGTTTAGATGGCACAGACAACAACGGCTGACTGCTCTCAGGAAGTGTGAGGTTATTTGGGGGAATTTCTGCTCTGACAAGAGGGAAGGGCTTAGTGCACAATATACACAGAGATTGCATCACACCAGGTCAGGTATGCCAGAGATAGCCCTGTGTGTGTGTGTCAGGGGGGTATATGTGTGTGTATATGTATGTGTGAGTGTGTGTGTTTGTGTGTGTATGTGTATATGTGTGCTTGTGTGTCCATTCATATGTGTGTTGAGGGGGGTATTTGAGTGTGAGTGTGTGTGTGTGTGTGTGTGTGTGTGTGTGTGTGTGTGTGGGTGGGGGGTGTCCTTGTGCTGATTTCTGTGGCTCTCCTAATTGCATCACTGATGCATTCTTGAGTAGGGGGCGAGTTCCTTCCAGCAGCACCGGGACGTGGATATCCGATTAGAGTAGCGGAATCACGCTCTCACGCGTCCTGCTCCTGTTGCTTTTTGCACTGTCATGTTTACTTTTAGCCAATCAGCCCTGGTCCTGGAAGGTCGCAGTGCCTGCAGAGCTACTCTACCCTGGTCCTGGAGGGCCACAGTGCCTGCAGGGCTACTCACCCTGGTCCTGGAGGGCCACAGTGCCTGCAGGGCCACTCTACCCTGGTCCTGGAGGGCCACAGTGCCTGCAGGGCCACTCTACCCTGCTGGATTGTGGCCCCACTATAGTGGAGATGAGCAACCACAGCGAAGCTAGCCAGGATCAAATCTTGATCAAGATCAAATCCTGCCATAGCTGCCCCATTATGCACCTGCTAATAGGCACCAGAGGTATCAGCATTCAGATTTCTCTTCAGGTCAAATGCCTCCTTCCACCTGCTGCAGGAGCCTGTACCCTTAGCTGTGCCAACAAGTGGTAATAGTGATTTCTAGACATAGTACCAGACAGCTATGGGTTCAAATCCCACCCAGTTGCTCTGCTGCTGAGCAGGAGGCTTGTCGGGATTCCTACTGCAGAACAGTGGTTGGTCTGAGGGCTGGTGGCGGTGGAGGGGCGAGCAGCACGGTGCTCAGTGAATCTGCACACTGCCAGCAGTGCAGGTTTCCTTGGGTAAGAGCTGAGTCCGGTGAACGCAGCAATATCACCTTCTACAGAAGCAAGACTGAGGCAGGAAGTTTCCCCTGAAGGAGCACGACCCCGCCTCGATCGCGTTTGAGCGGCATTGTCTCGCTCCTGAAGAACGCCAGGAAGCAGCGAGCACTGACGAAACCCAAACCAGCCTGGTGGCTTCGCGGGGTTAATCCGATGGAAGTGATGTCACCGGGATGCAATGCACTTGTCGGAACGCTTATTCAAAACAGCTCGCGGCCTGCATTTCCTTCACTGTGCTACCAACGACAGCAAAACAAACGCCCCATGCAACGTCTAAAGGCAACCTAGCTGAGCTCAGGTGTTCCTCCAGGGTGGTGCTATGGAATTAAAACCCGGGAACGTGTGTGGTTGGACATGACAAGCATTCATACATTCATACATATATTCGCAGCTCCAGGGAGTAGCGGGTAGAAGTAAAGGATAATTACGTGATCCAGGCTGTATCTTTAGAGGGAAAAGGCCCGGCTGTTGGCCTGATCTTCTTCTGATCTTCTGGCAGGGAGCAGCAAACAGGAACAGAGTGAACACGTCCTCCTCCCTCTCAGCTCCACGCCAGACATTTTTTGTTCTTGTCTCAAAGTAAATGCAGTCGTCTTCTCCTCACTGCCTTCGATGTGAAACAGATTTCTGGTCCATAGGTGATGGTTTTGTTTTAACGTATTTTAGAACATCTTCAAAGAGTTTGAAGAGTTTTTTTCCTTGGCTTTTTCTTTGCACGTTCTTGCCAGTGTATTCGTGCTTGGTCCTTTATTCTTTGCAATGCTGTTGAGGCAAGGTTTAATACTGTGCAAGAAATGCAATATTTTATCTAAAACAACAAACCAGGTACGAAAGCCAAATTTAAAACACCGCAGTACCTAGCTGCTCAGTCATTCGTATGTTGCTGGATTTTCCTGGATTTACCACTGCTCCACACTGCTGCTCTGGTCACTGCTCCACACTGCTGCTCTGACCACTGCTGCTCTGATCACTGGTCCATACTGCTGCTCTGACCACTGCTCCACACTGCTGCTCTGACCACTGCACTGATCATTGCTCCATATTGCTGCTCTGATCACTGCTCCACACTGCTGCTCTGACCACTGCTCCACATTGCTGCTCTGATCATTGCTCCACACTGCTGCTCTGACCACTGCTCCATACTGCTGCTCTGACCACTGCTCCACACTACTGCTCTAATCACTGCTCCTCACTGTTCCAGAGAGTATGGAAACTCAGGCAGGTCTCTCTGGGCAGGACTGGGCAGCAGGGTGTGGTGTGTTTACTCACACACAGAACTCAGGGGCAGGTCGGCCTCTCGTCTGGTTTATGGCTTTTCTGCAGAAGTACAGAGAGCCGAGCGCCAGGGTGTGTGGGTGTGTGCATGCGCGGGGGGGACAGCACTGCCTGAGATGGGTTTAGCTTTACTGTGTTCCCTCAGCCTCTCACTCCCTGACTCTTTCTCTTTCTCTCTCTCTTTCCTTTTTCACACAATCACACACACAGGCTGTTTTCTGGGTCATGTTCAAATGTAGAAAAGTGCTCCATTGTGTGGCAGTTTGAGCAACGGTCAGTGGTCACTAAGGCCGTGTGTGGTTTGAGCTGTGAGAACAGTGTATGGGTGGGGCTGAGTGAGGTACGTCTCTGTGTAGGAGACTGGAGACTATGCGCACACTGTCTGTGGCCTGAATAAGTACACCTACTGCATGAGTGATGAAATGTGATCTTCTGGTTCCTGGAGTTTACATTCTGAATGGGGTGAGGGCATCTAGTTTAGCAATGAACGAGAAACAATCACCACCATTATAGACAGGGAGCATTCTCGGTTAGGACACAAAGGATGTGTGTGTGTGTGAGTGAGTGTAAGAGTGTTTTTGTGTGTATGTATGTGTTACTCTGGGTGTGTGTGAGAGTGTTGTTGTGTGTGGGTATGTTTGAGTTGGTGTGTGTGTGAGTGTGTGTGTCTGTGTCTGTGTGTGTGTGCATGCCTGTGTACATGTGTATTTGTGTGTGTGTGTGTGTGTAAGTGTGTGTGTGTGTATGGAGATACAGTGCAGTTTGCGCTTGTTGTGTAGCCTCGTAAACTGTTTGCGTGGAGCGACCTTTGCGTGTGCTTGTGTGTCCATTCATATGTGTGTTGAGGGGGGTATTTGAGTGTGAGTGTGTGTGTGTGTGTGTGTGTGTGTGTGTGTGTGTGTGTGTGGGGGGGGGTGTCCTTGTGCTGATTTCTGTGGCTCTCCTAATTGCATCACTGATGCATTCTTGAGTAGGGGGCGAGTTCCTTCCCGGCAGCACCGTGGACGTGGATATCCGATTAGAGTAGCGGAATCACGCTCTCACGCGTCCTGCTCCTGTTGCTTTTTGCACTGTCATGTTTACACTTTAGCCAATCAGCCCTGGTCCTGGAAGGTCGCAGTGCCTGCAGAGCTACTCTACCCTGGTCCTGGAGGGCCACAGTGCCTGCAGGGCTACTCTACCCTGGTCCTGGAGGGCCACAGTGCCTGCAGGGCCACTCTACCCTGGTCCTGGAGGGCCACAGTGACTGCAGGGCCACTCTACCCTGCTGGATTGTGGCCCCACTCTAGTGGAGATGAGCAACCACAGCGAAGCTAGCCAGGATCAAATCTTGATCAAGATCAAATCCTGCCATAGCTGCCCCATTATGCACCTGCTAATAGGCACCAGAGGTATCAGCATTCAGATTTCTCTTCAGGTCAAATGCCTCCTTCCACCTGCTGCAGGAGCCTGTACCCTTAGCTGTGCCAACAAGTGGTAATAGTGATTTCTAGACATAGTACCAGACAGCTATGGGTTCAAATCCCACCCAGTTGCTCTGCTGCTGAGCAGGAGGCTTGTCGGGATTCCTACTGCAGAACAGTGGTTGGTCTGAGGGCTGGTGGCGGTGGAGGGGCGAGCAGCACGGTGCTCAGTGAATCTGCACACTGCCAGCAGTGCAGGTTTCCTTGGGTAAGAGCTGAGTCCGGTGAACGCAGCAATATCACCTTCTACAGAAGCAAGACTGAGGCAGGAAGTTTCCCCTGAAGGAGCACGACCCCGCCGATCGCGTTTGAGCGGCATTGTCTCGCTCCTGAAGAACGCCAGGAAGCAGCGAGCACTGACGAAACCCAAACCAGCCTGGTGGCTTCGCGGGGTTAATCCGATGGAAGTGATGTCACCGGGATACAATGCACTTGTCGGAACGCTTATTCAAAACAGCTCGCGGCCTGCATTTCCTTCACTGTGCTACCAACGACAGCAAAAACAAATGCCCCATGCAACGTCTAAAGGCAACCTAGCTGAGCTCAGGTGTTCCTCCAGGGTGGTGCTATGGAATTAAAACCCGGGGAACGGTGTGTGGTTGGACATGACAAGCATTCATACATTCATACATATATTCGCAGCTCCAGGGAGTAGCGGGTAGAAGTAAAGGATAATTTACATGATCCAGGCTGTATCTTTAGAGGGAAAAGGCCCGGCTGTTGGCCTGATCTTCTTCTGATCTTCTGGCAGGGAGCAGCAAACAGGAACAGAGTGAACACGTCCTCCTCCCTCTCAGCTCCACGCCAGACATTTTTTGTTCTTGTCTCAAAGTAAATGCAGTCGTCTTCTCCTCACTGCCTTCGATGTGAAACAGATTTCTGGTCCATAGGTGATGGTTTTGTTTAACATATTTAGAACATCTTCAAAGAGTTTGAAGAGTTTTTTTTCCTTGGCTTTTTCTTTGCACGTTCTTGCCAGTGTATTCGTGCTTGGTCCTTTATTCTTTGCAATGCTGTTGAGGCAAGGTTTAATACTGTGCAAGAAATGCAATATTTTATCTAAAACAACAAACCAGGTACGAAAGCCAAATTTAAAACACCGCAGTACCTAGCTGCTCAGTCATTCGTATGTTGCTGGATTTTCCTGGATTTACCACTGCTCCACACTGCTGCTCTGGTCACTGCTCCACACTGCTGCTCTGACCACTGCTGCTCTGATCACTGGTCCATACTGCTGCTCTGACCACTGCTCCACACTGCTCTGACCACTGCACTGATCATTGCTCCATGCTGCTCTGACCACTGCACACTGCTGCTCTGACCACTGCTCCACATTGCTGCTCTGATCATTGCTCCACACTGCTGCTCTGACCACTGCTCCATACTGCTGCTCTGACCACTGCTCCACACTACTGCTCTAATCACTGCTCCACACTGTTCCAGAGAGTATGGAAACTCAGGCAGGTCTCTCTGGGCAGGACTGCAGCAGGGTGTGGTGTGTTTACTCTCACACAGAACTCAGGGGGCAGGTCGGCCTCTCGTCTGGTTTATGGCTTTTCTGCAGAAGTACAGAGAGCCGAGCGCCAGGGTGTGTGGGTGTGTGCATGCGCGGGGGGGACAGCACTGCCTGAGATGGGTTTTAGCTTTACTGTGTTCCCTCAGCCTCTCACTCCCTGACTCTTTCTCTTTCTCTCTCTCTTTCCTTTTTCACACAATCACACACACAGGCTGTTTTCTGGGTCATGTTCAAATGTAGAAAAGTGCTCCATTGTGTGGCAGTTTGAGCAACGGTCAGTGGTCACTAAGGCCGTGTGTGGTTTGAGCTGTGAGAACAGTGTATGGGTGGGGCTGAGTGAGGTACGTCTCTGTGTAGGAGACTGGAGACTGTGCGCACACTGTCTGTGGCCTGAATAAGTATACCTACTGCATGAGTGATGAAATGTGATCTTCTGGTTCCTGGAGTTTACATTCTGAATGGGGTGAGGGCATCTAGTTTAGCAATGAACGAGAAACAATCACCACCATTATAGACAGGGAGCATTCTCGGTTAGGACACAAAGGATGTGTGTGTGTGTGAGTGAGTGTAAGAGTGTTTTTGTGTGTATGTATGTGTTACTCTGGGTGTGTGTGTGAGAGTGTTGTTGTGTGTGGGTATGTTTGAGTTTGTGTGTGTGTGAGTGTGTGTGTCTGTGTCTGTGTGTGTGTGCATGCCTGTGTACATGTGTATTTGTGTGTGTGTGTGTGTAAGTGTGTGTGTGTGTGTGTATGGAGATACAGTGCAGTTTGCGCTTGCTGGTGTAGCTCGTAAACTGTTTGCGTGAGCGACCTTTGCTCTGGTGTAGTGTTTGCTGATTCTCTCTCTCTGCAGCTGGTGTGTGTGTGACATCACTGGGAGGAGACTGTTCTGCTCTTTGTGCCTGCAGAGAGAGAGTGTGTGTGTGTGTGACTGTGTGTGTATGTGTGTGTGCGTGTGTGTGTGTGTGTGTGTGTGTGTATGTGTGTGTCTGTGGGGTGGTGTGTTGTAAATGAATGACACATTGTCATTATATTCACAATCCCTCATCCAGTGTGACTGATTGTTTTTATAGGTGATTCTCACCTCCTGTTTCTGGAGTGAGGTGGGAGGATGTTGTACATAATTAAATTATTATTTCATTATAATGACCCTTTCTTCCCCCTCCACCCCACAGTTGACATTGCAGAGATAAAGGAGCTCCGTCTTGGGAAGGGGTCCCGTGATTTCGAGCGCTACCCAGAGGAGGCACGCAAGCTGGACTCCTCCCTCTGCTTCATCATCCTCTATGGACTGGAGTTCCGCCTGAAGACTCTGAGCGTGGCTGGTCAGTCAGTCTGTCTGTTTGTCTGTCTGTCTGTCTGTCCAAGAGTTTGTCCCACTGTCTGTCTGTTTGTTCTTCAGTCTGTCCCACTCTCTGTCTGTGTCCGTCTCACTGTCCTTGTGTGCATTTTTGTGTCTGTCCCATCGTCTGTTTGTCTCTCTGTCTGTCAATCATTTTGTCCTCAAGTGCATTTGTGTGTCTGTCCTCCCTGACTGTCCATCTGTCTGTCTCTGTCTCACTGTCCTTATGTGCATTCTTGTGTCTGTCCATCTGACTGTCTGTCTGTCTCTTTGTCTGCCGATCTGTTTGTCCTCAAGTGCATTTGTGTGTCTGTCCTCCCTTACTGTCTGTCTGTCTGTCTGTCTGTCTCTCATTCTCTCTTTTTGTCTGTCTGCCTGTCCTTCTGTGCATTTGCATGTCTGTGCTTCTTCTTGTCTCACCGTCTGACTGCATGTCTGTGCATCTGTCTCCACAGTACACCAGTGAGACAGACTGTGTGTTCCTCTGTTTCTGTGTGTGATAGTCTCTCTAACAGACTGTCTAGCCCTTCTCTCCTCCCTTCCTTCTCTCTTTCTCTCTCTCTGAGCTTTGAAAGCCCGCTCTCATCCCTCTCTCTCCTGCAGCGTTCAGTGAGGAGGAGGTGAACATGTGGATCACTGGGCTGAACTGGCTGATGCTGGACACACAGAGGGCCTCCGCCCCCCAGCACATTGACAGGTGAGCCCGGGACCCGCGTCCATGGAAATGGGGCCAGGGGCATCGATGGGTCCACCTGGATCCGATTCTGAACGCTTGTGCTGGGCGGTCGTACTGCGTGGTTCTGTTTTCCCAGACTCTGGTTAGTAGAGCTTTCCCTGAGGGTGTGATGTCAGTGTCTTGCTGGGGACTGAAATCGAAGTCCCCTCCGGTAACACCCAATCCGCTTGTAACAAATGGGAGCAAAGGAGGGGGGTCGGGAACCAGGCTTTAGTGTTTCCTTTAGCAGACACCAGAGGGCGGTGGGTTTAGTTCCTTGCAGGATTACGGACCGCTTAGACACTTCAGTTGAAATGCTCTGCCCCACAGATGCGAAATTCTGCTTCCATGTTTTTTTCCAATTTTTCTTTGGGCCTAGTGACATGTCCAAAATGACCATGGAACCGTGCTAGTTTAGTGGTGTTACTGGGCCAGGGCTAGCCAATTGGCTTTCCTGCTGGGCTGTGGGCGGAACTGACCATGTCACCACACTGTGTAACATAACAAATGCAGGCGATTTGCTGGAGTTCAGTTTAGCCAGTGTGGCTAAAGCATTTCTCTCGCTCTGAAATTCGATATCTCCTGTCTCTCCTGATTGGCTGGGCCTTTCACATCGTGACAGGAAGTGCGCTCTGGAAACACAAACCAGATCCCTCCCAGCTTTTTGGCATCTGGATCCTGGGTCCAGTTTGACTTGGTTCCGGTTCTGAAATATCAAAGGTTCCTGTGGATGACGGCAATGAAGGTTTCTGTTAGGAAGTGAACAGCTGGTAGCGGCAGGGGATAGAGGGATTTCTGTGGCCTGGTGAGTCTGTAGCAGTGGGGTTGGGGGGTTTCTAACCCGTGAAAAGAAAGCTGAAATGAAGCCTGACGTCTTATATGCTCCAAATGCACTAGTACACTGATTCAGCAAATGTCTCCCTTTGCTGCAGAGAGAAACTTACCCCAGTGCCAAATGCCTTGCTTGAGCAGAGTTTGGAGAGATGACAGCCCCTCTCTCTCTTTCTCTTGCAGTTCAGTGCAATCCAAAAAAGATTTACTGGCATGACAGTTGCATGTGTTTCCAAAGCAGTTTTGTCATAATAGTATAATTATACAAGATGAATAATAATACTAACAGCCCTAACCACCACCATCTCCACCAGCACCACCAAGCACAGCAACAGCAACAACAATAATAACAATAATAATAATAATAATAATAATAATAATAATAATAATAAATAACACAATATGCATATTTGTGCATACCTTTGCATATATCCATACTTGTGTCTGTGTGTGTATGTGTGTATTTGTGTGTGTGAATGTAAACATAAACTGTATATAATTCAGCCTTTTCTCCCAGGATATAGGAGAGTCTTTCCTGTCTTGTAAGGTTGTGGGCCTCACAGCTTTACAAGACAAGAAATTTTGAAACTGTGGGACTGGTTGTAGGAGATGTTTTTAATCTTTGAATAAAATTTCTCACTTAGATCTTTGTATTTTCCTCTCCTATATCTTTGCATATCATTGCATATCTTTGTATTAAGCACAGCTCTTTCTCCACCACTCCCTGAATGCAGTGGGAGCATATTCTGTCCTGTCTGGGCAGCCAGGTCTGCCTGTGTTTGCCTGTGTTTGCCTGTGCCAGCCCTTCTCTGTGGCCAGGCTGTGCTCACTGAGTCTCTGCACTGTTTTGTTCAGTTTGATACCAGTTACCGTGGTCAAATACTCTGCCATGGTGTAATGTCATTTTGATTTTTGTGACTCAGTTCCAATAAGTGATATATTTTGATATGTTTTTCTTTAGTTTTGATTTAGTTGGGTCTGATTTTAGAAGGTAATGGTGTGGGGTTGTTTGAGGTTGTTTGAGGTTAGTAGTGTTAGTATCTGTTAGTTCAGTGAGTCTCAGGAGAAGTTGGCTGACTGGACTCATTTCTGTGTTCATTACTTGGCAGTGCAGGGCTTTATAATGGTATGAGGGGTGGTTGCTCCTTTTATGTGTTTCCAGAATATGATGGCTCTTTTTAGATATTTAAAAGCAAAGGATATTGGCCTGATTCTGCCCTGCGTGCATTGTTTTGAATTGTCCTTTGTATCCTCTGGATACTTTTGCAGAACTCTGGCCTAAGGGTTTTAGCTGGATGTTTGTCCCATTTTTCAGAAGCATTTTGTGTTACTGTACCCCGCACCTCACTGTACAGACCCAGGCCAGAAGAAGCTGCAGAGGGTGTTTTCCAGTTGTGTTTGCAGTTCTGTCGTAGTTATTTTTGGGGGTATAAATTGGAAAGTGAAGGTTATTTCCAGTAATGTCGCAGTCCGCTTGGTTAGTGGTGGAGTCTGGAGTCTCATGCACTGGAGGTCCATCAGTTGCTCCTGTGGTTTATGGTGCTTTGGTTCAGTCCACCACCTTTTAGTGTCTTGGCAAACAGCGGCCCTGCATCTTTGTAAAGACGCAGGTAGTCATACAGGTCACGCACACTTACGGAGGGACAGTGGGCACAGCGAACAGTTGGCCGTAGGGCACGGTCTTTGGGGATGCAGGGATTGTTCTTTTGCATTGTGTCTGGGTGAATATCCGCGGTCTGGATGCAGTCCACTGAGCTGTGGGAGCTTTGGCCAGTGAGTGAGTGCATCTGCTCTCTAAGGCTCTCCAGGGCTGTGTCTCTCTCCTTTAATGTCTCTCTCTTACCTGTGACTCTCTCTGTCCTGCTGCAGCTCTCTCACTGCTCTGTCAGTGCTACTAGTGCTCTTTTGTGACTTTCTTTGTCGTGGTGCAGCTCTTTTTGGTGAGTTACTTGTGTGCTCCTTTCTTGGTTTTGGTTATTTGGATTTGTGAGAGCTGGGCTGAGTTTCTGTCTGCTGTTTGAGGGCCATTTCCCTGAGCTGCCGCAGTTCTGTCTCTGGCTGGGAGAGGTGTTACCTCATTTCTGTCAGGGAGCTCTGGAGTGGGGTAGGTTGGGAGGCTGGGTCTGCCCTGAGGTAGGGAAGTCAGTCTCCGCTGTGTCCTGCTCTCCCTCCCTCTGTTGGCCTGATCTGTCTCTGTTTACTCCTTTGTATGGTCAAGTTCCTCCTCAGAATGGTGTCTGATCTTTGATCTTATGAATGTTTTAACATTTCTCTCATTTTAAAATAACAAACACACTGTGAAATCTGGGACCACTCACAGAGCATGCTTTCTTTCTCTCTCTCCCTCTCTGTCTCCCTCCCTCCACCTCTCTTTCTCTTTACCCCCTTTCTTTGTTCTTTTCTCTCTTCTCCACAACTCCTCCTCTTCCTTCCTCTCTATATATATTCCTCTCTCTCACCCTTCTCTTCCTCTCTCTCAGTCTTTTCTCCCCACTCCTGCTCTTTGTCCATCTCCCTCTTGGCTCTCTACCCCCAGTCTCTGTGTGTCTCTCTCCTGCTCTCCTGGATAAAGCTGCTCTCCTGCAGAGAACTCTGAAGCTTCCGTTTCACTTTATCCGACCCCCCACCCCCACACCCACACACACACACACACACACACACACACACACACACACACACACACACACACACACCCACCCCCACCTCTCAAAACAAGTAGTCCTTGGAACAAGGAGTACTCGGAATCCTCAGATTTCAGATGGATTTCCAGCAAGCACTGAATGAGATACTAAAGAAAATTCATACTTGCATTATTAGGCATTTGTTGTAATTAACTTAGGCAGCCTTAACTTGTATGCAAACATATGCATTTGCCACTAAATTTAATTTGTGTTCGCAAATTGAATTGTACCTTCATCTGATACAGGGAAAACCAAATCCGTCGTAGATATTTATTAGTGTTTAATATCCTGGAATACGGTGAAGGTGATAGATGAGGCGCCTGATGTCTGCAAAAGTTCCCACCTTTTCAGGAAGCGGCACAGCCCCGCTCACAGTCACACGGTCCCGCGGTGCTGTTTCCACGGTAACTGCATAAGTACGAGTCTTCTGCAGTTCCCCTTCCGGGTGCTTTCCAGTTTCGGCTCAGGGGAAGCTGCAGCAGGTCACCGCTGAAGAAGCGTGTTGGCGAACAAGCCACTTTGTTTTGTCCCAGATGCTCAGACGCTCGGTATGGTCAGAGCCTGACCCCCCCCACCCCCCACCCTGGGGTACTAAAAAAGCCTCGGTGTGCATGTTTGGGTTCGGGTCTTTCTCCGGCCCGCCCTTGCCCTTTAAATAAAATAAAAGCCATGGCAGGTAAACGCACTTTACCCGAGGGCTGCTGGACCGCTGTGCACAGCGGAATGTTTTAGCGCTGTTCTCCATGAATAATGAATGTGCTTTTTAAGCAGTGTTTTCATTCGGACAGGAAAGGGAAGTGATGGACCAGAAAATAATCCTCATGTTTATTTCAGCAAACCTTTGTTTATCCATAGGCCCAGAATTCCCTCTCGTTCCATAAAGGGAAAACCTGCATCCAAAACAACGCAGACATGGGGGAATGTGTGGAAACATTCTCTGCCGTTGATAGTACTATTTTCTGTCCGGTATGACTGGATGGTGTGTCTGCCTTGGTCAAATTTACTTTTGTGGTGGGAGGGACAGGGGGTGAGGTTAGAATCTTTTCAAGGTGTTTTAAAATAATCAAGCGTTTCTCCACAAATGCAGAAGGTATGTTGTGAGTTATGCGCTCAGTGGGTGCTTTCTCTCAGTTTTACATTGAATGCTTTTTGTTGTGTTTGGTACTGGATCTCTCCAGCTGAAGCACATGGCCCTAAGGGGCACAGCAGCAATATCCTGCCTGGGATTCAAACCCGTGACTCAAACCCATCCAGAGTCCAGCTTGTGTGTGTGAGTGTGTGTGTGTGTGTGTGTGAGTGTGTGTGTGTGTGTGTGTGTGTGTGTGTGTGTGTGTGTGTGTGTGTGCGCACATGTGTGTGTGTGTGTGTGTGCACGTGTGTGTGTGTGTGAACCTTGCGGATGTCTTTTTTCTCATAAATACCCCTTCGCTGTCTCACGCTGAGCCCCTCTCATGTGTTCCAGGTGGCTGAGGAAACAGTTTGAAGCCATGGACCGCAACCGAGAGGGCAGGTGGGTCAGAATCAGAACCAGGACTCAGCATGGGACAGAACCAGAGAGGGCTCAGGCAGAGCCGGTCTCGGGCTGATGGGAGGGGGGGGTGACGAATGACGAGTTTCCCAAACGTTTGGAGGCGGGAGCTTAGCAGGGGATCGAATCTCAATTTCAGACCACTAGACCTCCGACTTCTGACCTCTGACCTCTGTCTGAGCTGGAGCACCTGCTCCTAATCTAATTGTAACAGAAGTCTGTGGTGAAGACTACGTTTGAGGTTTATTCCCTTGCCAAGGCAGTTAGATCTCTTTGTCTAAGGACTCTGTGCCTGTAAGCTGCTGTGATTTTACTCTTCTTCTGCTCCATACGATCCAGATAACCATTACACTGAAACAACTGCAAATTTACTCATTTTGAGTTCTCAGTCAAACTCCCTGCTTAACTAAGGGTTAACCAGATTACTAGTTCTCAACATCCACAGTCTGCTGGTTTGTTCTCTGAAGAAATATGCACACTTTACCCCACCACTTTAGCTGAACATGCTTGTGTATGATTTACATTTAACATTACTTTAAGTTCTTCTAAGAAAAAGAACAGGTGCTTGAAAGTTAAACCCATGGAAAGTGATATGCAAGTCCAAACAAGTTTATGGGGACATTGCAGAGTGTAACCCTTTACCCCTCCCCCCGACCCATGATCAGAATATCTGTTTACCACAACATGAACTACAAAAGCAGACTGCACTTCTGTGGAACCAGCAGTGGGAACGTGCACGTGAAGTTTTTGCATGTTTGCCTCTGTTTCAAAGCATTCGCCTCTGTTGGCAAGTGTGTGTGTAACCAGCAGGACGCTGTCAGAAAAGAGGAACAAAGAAGGGGTTTGGATTGGCCCTCAGGCTCGCTGTGCAAGTGTAGTGCGCCTCTGGTTCTAAAAAAAAAACAGTGTTTCTCAACCCTACTCCTGGCGGCACCCTGTCCTGCATATCTTCTGTGTATCCTTGCTGCTTGATTAAATCAGGTGTGCTCAGCTAATAAAACGTGCCACTGATGAGTTCAGTCAGGTAGGGAGAGCAAGGATAGATAGAAGATATGAAGGACAGGGTGCCGCCAGGAGTAGGGTTGAGAAACACTGCTATAACAGAGCTGCTGCAAGAACGGGGGAACATGGTCCTGCAGTTTAAGCTGTTTCCGTAGGACTGAAGGGTCCTGACCATCTGGCTGGAGAAGACGTTTACAGCGCAGACCTCTCTCATCTGTGCCGGCCAAAGAGCCAGAGCACGCCCAGAGAGGTGCTTTCATTCTGCGGGGTCGCGGGGAGGTCTGCTGGAAAAACGAAACCCCCAGACAGACACCTTTTATTCCAGACTTCCTGCAGCGGGCTGGGGGGGACTGTGCGCGTTCCAGGAACGGAGCGTGGCTGGCCACGGCGACTGGGAGGAACCCGGGGCCGCAGTGGTGGGAAAGGGAGCCGGGGTGGTGTTATCTTTGACCGGGGGGGGGGCGGTTTTGCACTTCGGAGAACCTGCAGAACTTTCCAAGCGTCCCTGGTGCTGCAAGCGAACCAGCGCCTGGCTCCGCCCCGGCTCAGACAGGAAGCCTGGCCCGGCACAAACAACAAGTCTGCTCGGACCTGATAAGGGCAGCCGTCCACTGGAGCAGGAAGTGATGCGGTGGGGTGGGAGAGGGCCACTTCCTGTCTCCATGGATGGAAATAGAAGCTCAAATCAGAGCGAAGGAGGAAGATAAAGGAGCCAAAAGGAGAGAGAGGCAAGGCAGGGAGGATTGGGGTTTTCGTGGTGCGTAACCAGGTGTAAGGATCCTGCAAGGAGGAAGATACTTTGAAAGCATGCCATGTGTCTCCCACACCGAGCTCTGTTCCACCAAACCCTGGGTGTGTTGAGGGAGAAGTACTGTCCCATATGTAAATTAGTAAAGCCCTCAAATCCAAACTGCCTCCTGTTTAGAAATACCTGGAAATGATGTAAGACCAACACTGGTATTATTAACATGTCTCAATGCGACGCTAGTTGTACGACTTGATGTGACCCATCCCCTATTTTTCATTCGTCTGCCTCTTTTGCCAAATGAAACGATATTTGCCTACTATTTTTGGCTGAACATTCTGTCAATATTTACCCCCCAAAATGGGCTCACAGGCATGTGCTGCCCCCTGTAGGGTCAGGGTAGGAAGTGCAGTGTGCCTCTGAAGGCTTCTTCGCTTAGCATATAGGGCCCAGGGTGCCAAATGCATCCCACACCAGGGTATGAATAGAAACATGGAGGTTGCTGTGCACACTGTGCAAAATCACCCAGAGTTTCCTCTAATGACGGTGCAGTGAGGCTTTGCAAACCCCATATTTATGTTATATATGAAGGCATTTATTAATTGATTAAGTCTTTTAGAGTCTCACTGTCCTGAACCAATCAGAGCATTGGACAGCACATGCAGTTTTCAGTAACTCACCAATCTGAACCAAGTGTGCTTACCCAGGAAGAGCAAAGCCTTTTGATTGGCTCAGAGCAGCCAGTGATTGACTGCAGGCTCACTCATGAAGCCTCAGTGCTAGTTTATCCACAGCATGCCACTGACATTTTGCATCTCTCTGTCTCTGTAACGTGTGTGTGTGTGTGCTGGTCTGTTCCTCTTCCAGCATCACAGCCAAGGATGTGAAGGCTCTGCTTCCCCAGATAAACTACCGCATTCCCAACATGCGCTTCCTCAAGGATAAACTGCAGGTATGCTCTGTGTGCACGGTTTGCCACCCCAACCGCAACCCGACCGCTGCCCTGACCGCAACCCAACCACCACCCAACCACAATGACCGCGGTTCTCTGGATCCAACTGGAAAGCAGCTGATGGCACTGAGCACGAGTGATCAAACAAGGCAGTTGTCGTCAGCTGTATTTCTGGGCCGTTTGACTGGTTTTCCGCGCTTGGCCTCTGTAATCTTTATTGTGTTTACTCCACGTGGTCACATTGTGTCCTTCTGTCTGTTGCTCAGCGATGCCATTTCAGTGGCCTTGCAGTCAGAGTGTCTACCCTGATCCCCCAAATTTTGGGTCTCAGCTCATACTAGTGCCTCTGAGAAAGGGGCCCACCTCCTCCCTGCCCAGCAGAGGTGGATTGTGGGCAATGACTGGGCAATAGACTGGCCCAAGAGGTGTACACGTACGTTTGGCTATTTTACAGCACAAATATTGGGATAAGTCCCGACCCCCCTGAGCTCTGACAGGGCTCCTCACTGCTGGTTATGGAGCAGTGAGACAGGCACTCGCTGTAGCAGGCTGGGTGTTGGCTGCTTGTAGATTAGTGGTGTGGTACTGATTCCATGGCTGCATTCTGCTCCTCTTCCTCAGGAAGTGGAGGCTCGCTGTGAGCTGACCTTCCCTCACTTCGCCCAGCTCTACAGAACCCTGATGTTCGATGCCCAACGGAGTGTGAGTATTGAGCTCTGATACCTCTCTCACACACACACACACACACACACACACACACACACACACATACACACACACACACACACACACACACACACACACACACACACACACACACACACACACACACACAGAAACACACTCACACACGCATACTGACACACACACACACACACACACACACACACACACACACACACACACACACACACACACACACACACACACACACGCATACACACACACACACACACACACACACACACACACACACACACACACACACACACACACACACACACACACACACACACACACACAGAAACACACTCACACACGCATACTGACACACACACACACACACACACACACACACACACACACACACACACACACACACACACACACACACACACACACACACACACACACACACACACACACACACACACACACACACACACACACACACACACACACACACACACACACACACACACACACACACACACACACACACACACACACACACACACACACACACACACACACACTCACACACACACACACACACACACACACACACACACACACACACACACAGAACATACACACACACACTCACACTCGCATTCACACACTCGTGCACATATGCACACACACACACACACACACGTGAACACTCACATACATATACACGTGAACACACACATGCATAAACACACACATACATCCATATGCACATACACACTCACACACACATAGATGCATACATACATATACTTGCATATACAGAAATGCACAGACACAGCTCAAAGCCCCATCCCTTTGCCCCTCACCATGCTCCTCCCCTCTGTCTCCCTCAGATTATAGAGCAGCTGGAGCTGTCCTTCCCCCTGCGGTGAGTTCCTCCTCCCTTTATCCATCTCTGTCTCCTCCCTCACTCCTCCATCTTTTCTGTCCCTGTCCTCCTTTCCCACCCCCTCTCTCTTCCTTCATCAGTCTCTCCCTCTTTTCTGTATTCCTCTCTTTCCTCCCTTCTGTTGTTCCTCTGTCTGCCTCTGCTGAATTTCTCCTTCTGTGCATTTTTCTGCCCCTTACAGCACTGAGATAGGTATTGCAGTTGAGGTTTCTATGTATTATGTTCTGTTTGAAAGTTAAGTCATTCACTAATACAAATTGTATGTGGTAGTTTAATGATGACTTTCTCACTGTTGTGTGTGTGTGTGTGTGCACGCGCACGTGTGTATGCGTGTGTTCTTTCTTCATCAACAGGAATGTAGATCGGCCAGAGTTGTGTCAGATCTCCTTGTATGACTTTCAGAAGTTCCTGCAGCTGGACCAGAAGGTACCAGTGAAAGTTCCACACTTAAATATAACCTGAAAATTCATCAACAGAATTCATTGGTTTAGGCTGCCCTTTCCACATCTCACACAGACAGTCAGACAGTGTATCAGAGAGGGCCAGTGCAATCACAGTGTGCTGCCGATTGGCTTATGCCCATTGAATAGGATTGAAGAGCCTGAGTAAAGAGTGAACTACTTCCTGGTTCACTTCCTGGTTTACTTCCTGGCTCATTCTTAATTCATTCATCATCATTCATTCCTCTCCACCCTTGGCTCCTCCTCACTTACTATGGGTGCAGTGTGTTGCAGTTCTTCCCAGGCTCATGGTTTATTGGTAGAAACTGTAGAGTTTGTGCACTTCCTGGTTGACTTCCTGGTTCATTCTTAAGTCATTCTTCATCTAACCTTTCTAACCTTTCCGGCCTCAGTTCCCCTTCACATGCTATGGGTGCAGTACGTTGCAGCCCCTCCCAGGTTCATGCTGTATTGGTAGAAAATGTGGAGTTTGTGTGGAGTTCCTGAATCCCTCTCTGCTCTTCCAGGAGCCGTGGGCGGCGGACCTGAATCGGGTCAGGGAGTTCCTGCTGGGATACCTGAAGGAGGGGGCACAGTCAGACCCCTCCCTGCAGCTGGACGAGGTCAGAGGGACACGCACACACATGTATGCAGACACACGCACACACACACACACATGCACATACACATATGCACACATTTACACACAGACATGCACATATGTACAAACACATGCCTGCACATGCACACAAACACACACACACACACACACACACACACACACACACACACACACACACACACACACACACATACACACATGCACACTCAAGTATGCAAACAAATCCATGTACACACATGCATGTACTAACACACATGTGCAGCTACATGTATGGAGATACGCACACACAGGTATGCGTGCATATGCACAGGCACATGTATGCACACTCGTGAACAGGCTGATGGTAATGCGCACACGCGCGCGCACACACACACACGCACGTGTGCACACACTCACTAAAATACACATTCACAGGCATTCACACACAAACAAAGACAGAACCAAAAAGACTGGATCAGTTTCTGAGTTTGTCTCTCTCTCTCCCTCTCTCTCTTTCTCCAGTTCCTCACATTCCTGTTCTCCAAGGAAAATTCGATCTGTGATCCCCGCCCTCCCCCCATGTGCCCTGAGGAGATGAGGAGACCCCTCTCCCAGTACTGGATCTCCTCCTCTCATAACACGTAAGGCCAGGGAAGGGGTGAGTGGGGGGTGAGTTGGGGGTTTTCAGGACTGGCTGGCTCTCAGCGCCGGATTACAGACCCCAGCGGAGAGTGAAAAACATTTCACAGTAGGGCTGCTGGGAAGTGAAGTCCAGGTCTGGGGCTGTGGAGTTTGTATAAACAAGCTCTGGACTTCTGCTCAAAAGAATCCACAACTCCTGTTCTTCCTGACTTCACCTTTCTCCCCCTCCTCTCCTCTCTTTTCTCTCTCTGTCTCCCCCCATTGCAGTTTCATTCAAATCTGCTTTATTGGCACAACTGCTCAGATGACAATGTTGCCAAAGTGTTTAATATCTAACACAGTTACAGTATTTATCTTAAAACTATGACTAATAAATTAACCAGGATTAGTAATACTGCTGCTACTACTGCTAATAATAATAGAGGTCATGAAATAAAAGCTAATCAAATCAATCTCTTTCTCTCTCCTTGTCTTTCTGCCGCTCCCTCTCTCAGGTATCTCACAGGTGACCAGTTCTCCAGCGAGTCCTCTCTGGAGGCCTACGCTCGCTGTCTCCGAATGGGCTGCCGCTGCATTGAACGTGAGAACTCCGCCTCAAATTCAGATTCAAATTCAAATTCACATTCAAATTCAAATTTGATTTTCATGACACACACGGTATCTTGTATTGCCAATGCATGTAAATCATGGAAATAGCATAATCAGTAGTGGGGGGAAAGTATGTAATAAATTTTATGAACTACGGTGACAGCAACTATGGCAGTATTATAAAACACATGAAGTTATTTTTTGTCATCTTTGTTGTCGTAGCTAATTTCTCGCAGGGATGATATGATGTCCGGTTTTTAGTACTGGATCTTCCTTCACTGCCCCACTGCTGGCGTTCTTCATCCCTCTGTTTGCTGGGTCACAGCAGTCTCCTCGCTTGGGGGGTGTCCCTGTTTCTGTCTGTCTCTCTGACTGACTGACTCACCGACTGATTCAGTTAGTGACCGACTCTGTCTTTGTTACAGTGGATTGTTGGGACGGACCAGACGACCTGCCAATCATCTACCACGGCCACACCCTCACCTCCAAGATCAAGTTTCTGGATGTGCTGCACACCATCAAAGAGCACGCCTTCGTCACATCAGAGTGTGTACACGTTAGGCACTTTCTCCTTCTCACACTACACACACGCAGGTCACTCTGCCCATAACAAATACCCTAAGCACAAACACTCCATCACACCCTAAAACCTTACACATAGTACACATACACCACACACACACATACACATTACAATACATTATTGGCATTTAGCAGACAACATACATCAGTTCCAGGTTTTTGCAATGTTATCCATTTATACAGCTGGATATTTACTATCCAGAAAACCCCTAAACCCCCCACACTCCCCCAGGCAATCCTTAACCCCACCTCTATCCTCAGAAAGCTCAGAATTCCAGTCTCTGACCCCCATCACCCTCCTGCAGGTACCCGGTCATCCTGTCCATAGAGGACCACTGCAGCGTGGTCCAGCAGAGGAACATGGCCACACACTTCAGGAAGGTGTTCGGGGACCTGCTGCTGACCAAACCTGTGGACGTCAACGCCGACGAGCTGCCCTCACCCTACCAGCTGAGGAGGAAGATCCTCATCAAGGTGACCCTGAGCTGACCACTGAACCGCACAGCTCGAACCACTGAGCCCAACACCACAAAGCAGAGCACCAAAACCAACTGCAAAAACACTGACTTCCCTGACCGCTGAACTGCACAGTTTGACCACTGTATAGTCTCCTAAATCTTACTGCCTGACCACTGAACCAATCATTGAAGCTGCCTGATGGCTGAACTGTGTGCTTAGATGTGCTTAAGCATGTGCAAAGCTCTTTGCAAGTAGGTATTAAAAATATTTGCAGGCATGAGATAAACATGCTGAGACACTGCTTACTGTAACGGATGCTTGCAAACATACTTAACACATGCTTACACACATGCTTGCAGTAACATACATCTGCAAACATATTAACATATGCTGTCACACATGCTTATCTCATGCCTACAAGCATAGTTAACACACTTACAAACATACACATACACCACATCCTATCTGAGGCCTGCAAGTGGCTGTTTCAGATATTAGATAAGCATGCCTGTAGGCATGTGTTAAGTATGCTTCCAAGTGTGTGTTAAGTATGTTGGTAAGTGTGTTTTGCAGAGGAACAGCGTGTGTTTGTAACTGTAACCGTGTGCGTTTTCAGCACAAGAAGCTGGCGGAGGGGACGCTGTACGAGGAGGTGACGTCTGCCAGCTACTCGGAGAGTGACATCAGCAACTCCCTGAGAAATGGCATCCTGTACCTGGAGGACCCCATCGACCATGTGAGATTTGGGGAGACAGGGGTGGGGCATGGGGTATCAAACATGTGAGGTTTTGGGTGACTGGGGGGTGGGGTATTGACCATGTGAGCTTTGGGACAACCAGAGGGGCTATGTGTAGGGTAGGAGGGAGCATTGAAACCATCCTGTGTGTTTTCACCACTAGTTGTCAATATTGTGCTCAGTTTGTCTTGATCTTTATGAAGGTGCCTCACTGTGGCTGGGTGTGAATCTGTATTACGAAGTGTGTCAGACCAGCCCAAATGCCCAGACCAGTGAGTGCAGGGACAACACCATTCAAGCAGTACCACAAGTTAACTTAATCTTAAACTAGACAATGCGCCTAAATGCAACTCAGTACACCTAAAATGATTTGATCTTCTCACAATATCCATAACACATGTCAATATTACAGGTAAATAAGCAGGAAGTGATAGTAGTACAAGTTGCAGGTGTTAGGGGGTGGAGATTGAGGTGGAACCGAGATGCAGTCTAAAGAGGTGGGTCTTCACTCTGCGTCAGAAGATGGCCAGTGATTCTTCAGTCCTGACCACCGTGGAAAGTTCATGCCACCACTGGGGGGCCAATATGCACAGACTGGTTGGGAGGATTAGCTGGGTTAAGGTGATCATGGTTTGTGTTTCAGACATGGACTCCACACTACTTTGTTCTGACCAGCAATAAGATCTACTACTCTGAGGAGACGTCTCGCTACCAGAGCACTGATGAAGAGGAGGAGGACGAGGGCAAGGAGGTGAGAGAGGGACCCATAGCGGGACGCGTCCACAGACAGACCCACCATCACATTATGCCTGACAGACGACGTCTAGCTGTTCTAATAAAGACTAGGACAGTGCACAGTACCTGTGTTTGCGTATGTTACTGGCAGCGTTCAGTGTCTTCCATCCTTCACTCCTCACCCTTTCACTCTTTTCTCTCTCTTTCACCTCTTTCTCACTCTCACCCACCCATCCTCTCACTTTCATCCCCCTGTCTTACTGCTGTCTCTTTCTTTCACTCCTCACCTTCTTCAACTATGTCTCACGGCCTTCAACTGTCTTACTCCTCTTCCCGCTCATCCTTCCCTCTCTTTCTCTCCCTCCCTCTCTCTCCTTCCTTCTCTCCCCTTATTTTCTCCCTCTCTCTCCCTTTCTTTGCCTATCTTTCTATTCCTCCTTCTCTCTATCCCTCCCTCTCTCTCTCCTGCCTTCTCTCTCCCTCCCTCTCTCTCCTTCCTTCTCTTCCCTTTATTTTCTCCCTCTCTCTCCCTTTCTTTGCCTATCTTTCTATTCCTCCTTCTCCCTCTCTCCTATCCCTCCTCCTTCTCTCTATCCCTCCCTCTCTCTCTCCTGCCTTCTCTCTCCCTCCCTCTCTCTCCTTCCTTCTCTTCCCCTTATTTTCTCCCTCTCTCTCCCTTTCTTTGCCTATCTTTCTATTCCTCCTTCTCTCTATCCCTCCCTCTCTCTCTCCTGCCTTCTCTCTCCCTCCCTCTCTCTCCTTCCTTCTCTTCCCTTTATTTTCTCCCTCTCTCTCTCCTGCCTTCTCTCTCCCTCCCTCTCTCTCCTTCCTTCTCTTCCCCTTATTTTCTCCCTCTCTCTCCCTTTCTTTGCCTATCTTTCTATTCTCTCCTTCTCTCTCTCCCTCCCTCTCCCTCCCTTTCTTTGCCTATCTTTCTCCCTCCCTCTCTCTCTCCTTCTCTCTCCTCTTCTCTCCCTTTTCTCTTCCCTTTATTTTCTCCCTCTCTCTCCCTTTCTTTGCCTTTCTATCTTTCTCTTCCTCCTTCTCTCTCCTCCTTCTCCCCCTCCCTCTCTCCTTCTTCCCCTGCCTCCCTTTCTTTGCTCTCCCTCCCTCTCTCTCCTTCTCCTGCCTTCTCTTCCCTTCTATTTTCTCCCTCTCTCTCCCCTCCCTTCCTGCCTCTTTGCCTATCTTTCTATTCCTCCTTCTCTCCTTCCTTCTCTTCCCTTTATCCCTCCCTCTCTCTCTCCTATCTTTCTATTCCTCCTTCTCTCTATCCCTCCCTCTCCTTCTCCTCCCTCCCTCTCTCTCCTTCCTTCTCTTCCTTTATTTTCTCCCTCTCTCTCCCTTTCTTTGCCTATCTTTCTATTCCTCCTTCTCTCTATCCCTCCCTCTCTCTCTCCTGCCTTCTCTCTCCCTCCCTCTCTCTCTCTCTTTCTTTGCCTTCTTTCTTCCTTCTCTCTTCCCTATTTTCTCCCTCTCTCTCCTTCCTTCTCTTCCCTTTATTTTCTCCCTGTCTCTCCCTTTCTTTGCCTATCTTTCTATCCCTCCCTCTCTCTCCCGCCCTCCCTCTCTCCCCCCCTCTCCCTTTACCCAGGAGTGTAATAATAATGAGCAACACTGTGCGGAGCGCTGGTTCCATGGTAAGCTGGGCGGAGGCCGCGACGGCCGACAGGTGGCGGAGAAGCTGCTGCAGGAGTACTGCGAGGGAGGGGGCAAGGACGGCACCTTCCTGGTGCGCGAGAGCGAGACCTTCGTGGGGGACTACACCCTGTCCTTCTGGTGAGTGCCGCTCCGCCTCTGTCCCTCTCCTGGCTGTCAGACGCAGCTGACCGCTAACGTCTGCTAACTAACCAACGTGCCTCCAAATAGGTCAGAATCCTAACCTGGAACCATGTGTGGGAAGGGTGAAGTTTAAGTCTTTTTTTAAGTTTTTAAGGTTTAAGTCATGCTGTCATCAGTGGACAATGCAATGATATTATAAAGCAGATAGAAGTAATACATATAGAATATGCACTTGTTTCAGTCTGATATCCTTACTATTCAAACAAGGGCACTCAGTTGTACATCCTTACTGTTGAAAGGGGGGGTCTGCTGTTTGTGCAGGCTACCCATGTGCCATTTGCGCAAGAAACAGAGAAAAAGAAGCTCTCCAAGTGCTTTTTTGAGTGGAAGTTTGAACTATTCAAATATTTCTTGATTTCAAATGAGAATGTAAACAAATAGTTCTGAAAAGGCATGATGCGAAAATAAAAATTGATACACACAGGTCTTAAGCTGGTATGCTACCTCCAAATTAGTGTGTGTCTGTGTCACAGCAAGCGTGTGTGAAACTGACCACTCCCTTCCAACCCCACCACAGGCGCTCAGGGCGGGTCCAGCACTGCAGAATCCACTCCCGGCAGGAGTCAGGCTCCACCCGCTTCTACCTGACGGACAACCTGGTGTTCGATAGCCTGTACCGCCTCATCTGCCACTACCGAGACACGCCGCTGCGCTGCAACGAGTTTGAGATGAGGCTGGGAAACCCCGTCCCACAGCCCAATGCCCACGAGAGCCGAGAGTGAGTGGGGGGAGGGAGGGAGAGAGAGAGAGAAGAGAGGGAGGGGGAGAGAGCCAAGAGTGAGGGAGGAGAGAGGGGCGGGAGGAGGAGCAGGGGTGCGAGAGCTGAGAGGGAGGGGGAGATAGAGAGGGAGAAAGAGGGAGAGAGAGGGGGAAGAGAGGGAGACGGAGAGGGGGCGAGAGTGAGTGTGGGGGGGAGAGGGAGGGGGAGAGAGAGAGAGGAGGAGGGAGAGAGGGAGAGAGAGGCGAGAGGGAGGGGGAGAAAGCCAAGAGTGAGGGACGGGAGAGGGGGGAAAGGGGGAGGGAGGAAAGGGGGGGAGGGAAGGAGGGAGAGAGGTGGATGAGGGGGAGAGGGAAGGAGAGACAGAGGTGGATGAGGGGAGAGAGGAAGGAGGGAGAGAGGTGGATGAGGAGGAGAGAGAGGAAAGAGAATTGAGAGCATTGACGGCTGAGGAGAGATGTACTTGAGTAGACCGAGTCATGCAACAGCCCAAAGAGAGAGAGAGCAGAGGACAGAGAAACAGAGACAGAGAGAAGGAGAGAGAGAGTGGAGGTAAAAAAGAGACACAAGAAAGAAAAGCACTGAAAGGGAACAGTGCAGCTGAACAAAGGCTGTGATGTAATGTGTATAGTGCAGTGTAATGCAGTGTAATGTGTGTAATGCGGTGTAATGTGGTGTAATGCGGTGCAATGTAGTGTAGTGTGGTGTAATGTGTAAATGCAGTGTAATATGGTGCAATGTAGTGTAATGTAAGATCACCCTCTTCCATGTCGCAGGTGGTTCCACTCCAGTCTGTCCCGCGTGCAGGCGGAGCACATGCTGATGAGGGTGCCCCGAGACGGGGCCTTCCTGGTGCGCAAACGCAGCGAGCTCAACTCCTACGCCATCTCCTTCAGGTACTGCGCTGTCTCTGTCTCAAACTAACATCTCCCCTCTACGCTGATGCCCTACAGTATACCCCACATTGCTACCCTACAATATACTCCACACTGCTGCCCTACAGTATACCCCACACTGCTGCTCGACAGTATACTCCACACTGCTGCCCTACAATATACTCCACACTGCTGCCCTACAATATACTCCACGCTGCAGGCCTACAGTATAGCCCACACTGCTGCCCTATAGTATACTCCACACTGCCTCTTGGTCACCGCTCTCTCCCGCCGTGTGCTTGCGCTGCTCCAGGGCGGAGGGGAAGATCAAGCACTGCCGCATCCAGCAGGAGGGCCGGCTCTTCATGCTGGGCAGCTCGGCGGAATTTGAGAGCCTGGTGGACCTGGTCAGCTACTATGAGAAGCACCCACTGTACCGCAAGATGAGGCTGCGCTACCCCATCAACGAGGACACGCTGGACCGCATGGGCACCACGGTAACGGAGAGGGAAGGGGAGGGGCCACATGTGTGTGCGCGTGTATGTGTGAGTGTGCGTGTGCACCAGCAGCATTGTTTGAGTGCCATGCCCCATGGGTGGTGCATAGAGAAAGGCATTGTGGGATGTTGACTGGTTTCGTCTCGGTCCCCAGGAGCTGGACTACGGGGCTCTATATGAGGTCCGCACGCCACACTTCTATGTGGAGGCAAACAAGATGCCCACTGCACGGGTAGGTGGAAGGTCAGAGGTCAGAGGGCAGAGACTGTGGTCCCTCTCTCCCTGCATGTCTTTACCCCTGTTCCTGTTGGTTCTGTGTTACAGTGCACAGTCAAGGCCCTCTATGACTACAGAGCCCAGAGGGAGGATGAGCTGTGCTTCCCCAAACAGGCCCTGATCCTCAACGTGGACAAGCAGGAAGGAGGCTGGTGAGAGCGGGGAGGGGAAGGAAGCAGGGAGGACAGGGGGTGGGGATGGGGGCAGGGAGTTTGGAGAGGGAGACGAAGGATGGTGATGGGGAAGGTGAACAACAGGAAAGGAAGATATGTGTGTGTGGCAGGATTGTTGCCTGAGAGGTGGGGGTTAGATGGGGTAGGGTTGGAGGAGAGAGCAGGGGTGGCTGAGGGTTGCTGGGAAGGGGATGTGGCAGGGAGCTTGGACGAGAGCTATGGAGATGAGATGGGATGGATATAGAGCAGGGAGGTGGAAGAAAGACCGATGGAGTTTGTCCGTGGTCAGAAGATGAAGTGAGGAGAGATGAGTACAGGTAAGGAAGAAGTAGAGACATGAAGTGAATTAGGGGGAAGGTCAAAACAGGATATGAATTAGTGAAGTCAGAGGAAAGGTAGAGGAGACACAGTGTTTTTTTGTCCTCCACTGATGTTGGAAGTAAAATATATCTTGGACAAAGAAAAGGAAAGAAAGATCTGCAAACTGCACTTCCCCTCCCATCCTCTAGGTGGCGAGGTGACTACGGAGGCAAGAAGCAGCTGTGGTTTCCTGCCAACTATGTGGAGGAGGTGCCCAGTTCCCCATCGCGGGAGCAGGACGAGGCTGTGAGTACCTGCACGTACACACAGGGGAGGGGAGTGTGTGTGTGTGTGTGTGTGTGGGGCATGGATCCAGCATCTCCCACTGCACCACCTGGGCACCTAATGGGTCATTCTCTCAGTAATGTTTTAGCCATCTCAACTCACTGCCAGTGTTGCATTTATGCTGGGGGGAGGTTAGATATTTGCTTGGGTGCCAGTTGCTGGGGTCTGCAGTATAAGATTCTAATTCTGGGTTTGAGTAATTAGAGCCATTATTAAGGAATTAGCGTAATGTGGTAGTTTTGTAATTACTGTTGGTCCATGTAAAAGTGCAATTTGGCCAAATACAGAATAGTTTCACTGCTGATTTGGAAAGAACAATCAAACACTATTTCTTGTTTCACCACTGAAGAACCAGTGGGAAAACAAGGTGAATTTTGGAGTGTGTAGCCATGGAGAGGTTGGGCGGGTGGAGGTTTTGAGAGAGAGAAGAGAGTGTGTCTGATGGGGGCTTTAAGGGTGGGAGGGAGTACCTTTTTGAATTTTTAGTGACTGATGAGGAGTGGCAAGACATGGACATTAGGGACTGTACGAGCAGCAGAGTTCTGAGTGAGCTGAAGCATTCTGGGGGCAGAGTCAGGGGTCTGGGCTTGTCCAGCAGGGGGCATCATCGCAACAGTCTCGGCCAGACCACATGAGGTCACACTCCCTTTGCTTTGAGCACTCAGTAAAGTGACCTAAGCAAAAGCAGGGCATATCTGATGTCCTTTTCTCTCTTTAACTCTCCCTCTTCCTCTCTCCTTCTTCTCTCTCTCCCTCTATCCCTCAGTCATCAGAGAACAGCCCCCTGGGCACCTTTCTCAAGGGGTTCATTGACGTGCCCACCTGCCACGTAGGTGAGTTTCTGTCTGCCTACCTGTCTGCCTGCCTGCCTGGCTGTCATCTTTGTCTATGTCTGTTTGTGTTCCGTATGTGTGAGTGTAAGTTTCTATATCCATACATATACAGACATAATTGTAAATCTGTGTACTTGCTTGTGTGAGTGCACGTATCGGTGAGTGTGTGTTGCATATGTATGTGTTTGTGTGTATGTGTTTGTGTGTATATGTGCTTGTGACGGAGTGCCGTCACAACGGTTGAGTATGTGCTTTGACTGCTATACCAACGAGCCTGGCTCTTTAGCGTCGCAGTCAAAGTCGCATGTTTGGCACCCCGTAGACCCGGGTTCGAGGCCGGGTGGGGTGACTGCTCTTGCCCTTTGCTACAGTGCTACATATATATTTGTGTATGTGTGTGACACTCTCTCTCTGTCTCTCTGTCTCAGTGGTGCAGAAGGAGGGCCGGAGCTCCAGGCCGTATGTTTTTACCCTGCACAGCCAGCAGATGTCCTCGCACCCCGTGCAGACGCTGGACGTGGCCGCGGACTCCCTGGAGGACCTCAATGGCTGGGTGGCCAAGATCCGGGAGGCAGCCCAGAACGCAGACGCGAGGGTCAGCCCCCGACCCGCAGAACCACACAGGCCAAACCACAGGCAGACAGGGAGTCCAGACACAGACATAGAAAACACAATTACAATTACTGTCATTCAGCAGACGCTCTGATCCAGAGTGACGTACACAGGTTACAGTTTTTACATGTTATCCATTTATACAGCTGGATACATAGAGACAATTGTGGGTTAAGTACCTTGTCCACGGATACAGCAGCAGCCCCAGTGGGAAATCGAACCAGCAACCAGCAACGAGTGTTGCTTCTTACCGCTATGCTACACTGCTGCCCAGTGTAGCATAGGCAGAGGCAAAGATGTCTCTGTTTATGAAAGGTCCTATGGAAGGAGAATGATTTGTCACTGTTATTAACACAGGCACAGAGATACTCTGAGACCAGATCTGAGCCTAAAAAAGAGCACTTCCTTGTCTGTAATTACTGTAAGGGATAATTACAGATATAGTTTCCCAGCAGTTTCCCAGCACTTAGATCTAGATTGATTCTCTCAGCTCACATTGGACACTCATTCAAAGAGGCCTCTGGACCCAGCAAACTTTGTTTTAGTGTGAGGATGATGAGGATGTCCTGAGGATGGTGGCAAAAGCAGGTTTGATTATAGAGTTGCTGGTCCTGATGATGAGCTGTCTCCCCGGTAACAGATGCAGGAAGAGAAGCAGATGGAGAGGAGGAAGAAGATTGCACTGGAGCTCTCTGAGCTGGTGGTGTACTGCCGACCGGTCCCCTTCAATGAGGAGAGTAAGTCGAAGCTCACTGATATCCTCTGACTTTGACCACAAGCACACCTTTCTATCACCCGTGTTTCACCAGAATATTTACAGTGATCAAGCTGAACTGCTGAATCTGCCATTTTCCACTCCCGTATAGTTTGGAATATAATCAATATAATCACATACACTAATGTATAATCATAATCACAATAACTGCATGTGCCAGTTGATCAGTTTATCAATTCATTGACTGATTGAGTGGAACAATCAGTCAACTCCAGGTGCATAGCTGGCTGGTGGTGAACAGTTGAAATTTAGCCATTTACAACAAACAGTGACTTCAGGTGTGTCTGTCCCTCCTTCACCCCCCCACAGAAATCGGCACAGACAAGGCCTGCTACAGGGACATGTCTTCCTTCCCGGAGACGAAGGCGGAGAAGTTTGCCACGCGCGGCCGGGGGAGGAAGTTCCTGCAGTATAACCGCAGGCAACTGTCTCGGGTGTACCCCAAGGGCCAGCGCTTGGACTCCTCCAATTACGACCCGCTGCCCATGTGGCTCTGCGGCTCACAGCTGGTAGCCCTCAACTTCCAGACCCCGGGTACGCCCTGAGCCTGCCTGGCACCTCTTTCTGCCTTTGGGGCCACTTCTGGCCTCTGTCTGTGGGTGCTTGTGTGTGTATATGTGTCCCTTTGTATGTGTTTGTGTGTTTGTGATTCTGTGTGTTATTTTGTGTTTCTGAGTCTGAACAGTTTTGACTGTGTTTAGCCACATGTGTTCTACTGTGTATGTTGGGGTGTCCGACTCGGTATGTTTTTGTCAAGGTGTCTAACTCTATGTGTTTGTGTGCTTGGCTCTATGTCTGGCCCCGTGTTTGACTTTGTACACTTGACTCTGTATGTCTGACTCTGTGTTTGACACTGTGTCTGACTCTCTGTCTGGCTCTGTGTGTCTGATTCTGTGTGTCTGACACTGTATGTTTGACTCTGTGTTTGACTGTGTGTCTGACTGTGTCTGGCTCTGTGTGTCTGATTCTGTGTGTTTGACTCTGTATATCTGACTCTGTGTTTGATGCTGTATGTCTGACTCTCTGTCTGGCTCTGTGTGTCTGATTCTGTGTGTCTGACACTGTATGTCTGAGTCTGTGTTTGACTGTGTGTCTGTGTCTGGCTCTGTGTGTATGACTCAGTGTATTTGACTTTATCTGACTCTGTGCTTGACTCTGCGTGTGTGATTCTGTGTGTCTGACTCTGTGTGTGTAACTATCTGAATCCCTACCCTGTCCCTGCAGATAAGCCCATGCAGCTGAACCAGGCCCTGTTCACCCTGGGTGGGGGCAGCGGCTACGTCCCACAGCCAGACATCATGAGAGAGGAGAACTTTGATCCTTTTGACAAGGACACCTTGCGTCTGGAGCCAATCACCATCCAGCTGCAGGTGAGTGACAGCTCTGGAACCAATCGTTTTCCATCAATCACTGGGTCTGGGGAGCCAATCACAATATGGATGCAGGGTTAGGGCTAAGGTTTGTGTCAGAAAGTGAGGTGTGACCCTGGCCTATAGTTAGAGGTCCAAGACAGTTGCTTGTCAAAGTGGCAGGTCCATAATAAAGGGCCTGAGCTGGTGCATTTGGGGAGAAGCAACAAATTAGAGAAATAGAGACAACTCAAAAAAGTCAGCATTATAATCCTAAAAAGGTTTTCTTATTAAGGAGAGCAGCTGTGTATTGAAGTGTTCATTGAATACGTTTCTTTAACGATGATCAACAGTTATTAGCAACATTGTGCTAAAAATGTGCAGAAAAAAATATATGTGCTACACAATAAAAGACTAAATAAATTAAAAAAGATGTCATCTTTGAAGCTCGTATTAGGACAGTCCAAATGCACTGGTCTTGTGAGCACCATTAGCAATGTTGCATTTTAGTGCAGTATTAAAGTTATATGTTATTTTTTCATATGGAAACATGTATGAGATGAATATTGCAATATGTGGCTTTTATTTTTTGGATTTGTTGACTAAAAGGAGAGAAATATCGAATCAAGATAGAGCTCACCTGTCCCCACCATAGTGTTTAATGAAAGTGATGACCGATGTGAAGCAGAGCTTTTTTTTCAACAAGTTTATTGACTCCTCCATTCTGCTGTCTCCCTCTGTTTCTTTGTCTTCCTGATTTCCGTGCATGCCTCTCCCTGTCTCTTTCTCACTGTCTCCCTCTCTTTTCCTCTCTTTCCTCCTCCCCTTCTTTCCTGCTCTCCCTCTCTCTGTCATCTCCCTCTGTTTTCTTCTCTCTCTCTCTCTCTCTCTCTCCTCTGTCTCTCTCTCTCTCCCTCTGTCTCTCTTTTCCACAGGTGCTCGGGGCGCGTCACCTCCCAAAAAATGGCCGCAGCATCGTGTGCCCATTCGTGGAGGTGGAAGTGTGTGGAGCCGACTACGACTGCAGCAAGAGCAAAACCGATGTTGTGGGTACGAGACGCCCCTTCTGAAACTCCTTTCAAGATGGCCCCTCAGTGTCTCAACTTCAGCTCAGACAGCGTCTCACTGTCTCAGCTTCAGCTCAGACAGCCTATCAGTGTCTCAGCTTCAGCTCAGACAGCGTCTCACTGTCTCAGCTTCAGCTCAGACAGCCTCTCAGTGTCTCAGCTTCAGCTCAGACAGCGTCTCACTGTATCAACTTCAGCTCAGACAGCGTCTCACTGTCTCAACTTCAGCTCAGACAGCGTCTCACTGTCTCAGCTTCAGCTCAGACAGCGTCTCACTGTCTCAGCTTCAGCTCAGGCAGCGTCTCAGTGTATCAGCTTCAGCTCAGATGGACTCTCATTGTCTCTGTATTTGTCTGACTCCCTCCATTCCTCTCTCTCTCCTTAGCGGATAACGGTTTGAACCCAGTCTGGATCCAGAAGCAGTTTGTTTTTGACGTGCACAACCCCACTTTCTCCTTCCTGCGATTTGTGGTCTACGAGGAGGACATGTTCAGTGATCCCAACTTCCTGGCCCAGGCTGTCTACCCCATCAGAACCCTCAAGACAGGCAGGGCTCCACAGTGTGTGTGTGTGCCTGTGTGCGCATGTGTGTGTATGTGTGTGTGCGTGCTTATGTAGGTGCGTGTGTGCGTGTGTGTGTGTGTGTGTGTGTGTGTGTGTTTTTTTGTGTGCATGTGTGCGTGCATGTGTGTGCGTGTGTGTGCATGTGTGTGTGCGTGCTTGTGTAGGTGCGTGCGTGCATGTGTGTATGTGTGTGTGTGTGTGTGTGTGTGTGTGTGTGTGTGTGTGTGTGTGTGTGTGTGTGTGCGCGTGCTTGTGTAGGTGCGTGCGTGCATGTGTATGTGTGTGTATGTGTGAGTGTGTGTGTGTGTGTGAGTGTGTGTGTGTGTGTGCGTGCTTGTGTAGGTGCGTGCGTGCATGTGCGTGTGTGTGTGTGTGTGTGTGTGTGTGTGTGCATGCCTGCATGCGTGCGTGTGAGTGTGTCTCTCTGTAACCCTCTTTGTGTCTCCAGGTTACAGGAGTGTTCCTCTGAAGAACAGCTACAGTGAGGAGCTGGAGCTGGCCTCCCTGCTGGTTCACATTGAGATCGTCAATGCCAAGGTCAGCCCTGCCCACTGCCACCCATGCCCCTCCCCCCATACTCTCGCTCCGTGGCTGTTCCCCTGCCAAACTTAAGCTCTGAGTTATGAGCAGGCAAAGCTGCCTGTGCTGAATGGCCAAACCGCTTTTCAGTGGGACACCTGTGCTCTCACCAACAGAACACACACCAGCACTGACTGTTTTTACCTTTTCCTTTTGTCTTTTTGTGTATTTTTCCTTAATGCTTTCTCGCTCCCCATTTCACTCAGTGTGGACTCTTTAGTTGTACGTCTTTTTGCACATCCTTCCTGTGCTTGTCGAGCATTGAAGTGAGGCCAGTGTAGTTTCCAGGTGTGTTCACACCCAAATTTAGACCACAAGTCCCATAATGCACTGCTGGTGGGCACAGTGGAGAATAGGAACATTGAGGGACTTGGCAGGTGTCTCCGGTGCCATTAACAGTGGAGAGATGAGGGAGTCCTGTTAGGAATCTGGCTACAGAGCTGAGCCGGTTGCTTCCACCTCTGTGGGCCCCTGGTCACCGTCTCCTGATCACTGTCAGCTGATGACACAGCTGGCCTCGAACCCAGGCCGTAGTTCTCAGCTTGTCCTTGGAACAAGTCCTTTCACTGGCTGAACCAATTACAAGTCCTTTGTCCGGCAGTTAGATCAATGAAGATATGGAAAATAAACCACATCTTCCATTTTTTCCTAACTTCTGAATAATATTGTGCAAACTATTGTGTGATTAAAGGAAGCTGTTCTGTAGCAGTGATAGATGGGTCGTGCAGAAGGAAAATGTAATCGAATCGAGCTGGTGTGCTGACAGGAAGAAGACGATGAGAACCTCTATTCGTCGATCCAGCGGCTGCGAGACCGCACCAGTGAGCTGTCCAATCAGGTGTCAGTGCTGGAGAGGGCAGGCTCAGCAGACCTCAGCTACCAGCAGAGTCTGGACGAGCTGCGAGATGCACAGGACCAGCTGACAGAGCTGATGGAGGCAAGAAACCGCAGGTAACACTGGCAGTACACACACACAGGTATACACTACATATACACTAACAGACACACAGATATACACACTTACATACACACACACACATATGCATATACATACGCACAAACACATGTAGGTACACACACACACACACACACACACACACACACACATATACACTAACAGACACAAAGATATACACACACATAACCCTAATGTACATACACACACACTTGCAAGACTACATATTAGATGTATGTAGAGCAGCAGTCTGTTTTTTTCTTAAAGAAAAGAAACAAGCTGACTTTTCTTCCTGTGTTTTCTTCCTGTGTTTTCCCTCATTCTCTCCATCTTCCACACATGCACACATACACTGATGCACACACACACACACACACACACGCAAACACACACACACACACATACACACACACACACACACACACACACACACACACACACACACACACACTCTGCAGGCTGGTGGAGAAAAAGAAACGAGAGAAGCTGAGGCAGCAGATGGGGGTGAAACGCAGTTAAACCTCCCGCCAGCAGAGGGCAACATCAGACTGAGGGCTGAGGGCACAGGGGCAAACGGCCTTGCCTTACCGTGCCTCGTGTGCAGCCAATACCTAACTGGAATAACAGGAAACAAGCTCTCGGGAACATACAACTGGACAACACAGGACAACTAATGACAATCTAGGACTACACAGGAATACATAGGGCTACATAGGGCTACACAGGACTATACAGACCAGCGTTCCCGAATTCCGCAAAAACATGCGTGAAAAATGAGGAAAAACACACACACATCAGTTAAAAAAAGGAAATAAAGGGAAGGATTAAACCTCAGGTCGTTGTCGTTGCTCTGAATAAAACTGACAAGGAGCAGCGGGACTGACAGCCAAGCATTAAAGGGAGCTGTTCAAAAAGGAATGCAGGTAGCAAAAGGAGTTCACTAAATATACCAATAAGTTTGTGCCTTCAAGTTATATGAGATATATATATATATATAATATATATACAACCTCGTCTGTGCGTATTACCAGTGCACAGAGTTGGTTTGAATAGATCTGACTCCATATCTTTCAACCATTATTGTGCGCCCCCCAGATCTCTCATTTTCAACAGGTAGAGGGAAATAAGGATCAAACCTTGCTCCTGCCCGGAAAAAGGAAAAGTGAAAAGGAACCACTTCTGTTGTTATGTGATGATTAGGGAGGGTCAAGAGACAGAGAGAGGGTAACACATATGCACACAAGCAGACAGCCTTTCAAAAGAGGACCGTTTGTCTTTCTCTGTCTGACCCCTTCTCTCTGTCTGTTTCTCTTTTTCTTTCCTTTTGTTTTTCTCTGTCTCTCTTTCTCTCTCTCTGTCTCCCTCTATCTGTTGGTTGCTCTCCCTTCCTTTCTCTCACTGTCTGACCCTTTCTGTCTGTTGATTTCTCTCTCAGTGTCTGACCCTTTCTTTCTGTCTGTTTATCTCTCTCTTTCTCTGTTGGTTTCTCTGTCTGTCTCCCCCTCTCTTTTTTCAGCATTTGACCCATTCACTCTGTCTGTTTGTCTCTCTCTCTCTCTTTGTTAGTGTCTGACCCTTTCTGTGTGTTGGTTTCTTTCTCTGTCTCCATCTTTCTCTGTGCCACACCCTCCTCTTCTCAGCACGTAATTCAAGAGACAGAGTCTCCCATGAGTGTTCAGTCTCTAAAACAATTTTTATATCCCTTCACCTCCAGCGTTTGGACATTGGAAATGGCAAAATCAAAACATGTGAAAATGGAACACTTGTTTGAATTCATTACTCTAAGATAAGGATATAGCCTGCCTGGGTCCGAGAGTCAATCTGGGCCTGAGGTGGGGACGGTCTCGGTCTAAGATTAGTAATGATCCGAGACCCGTTTACATGTGGTGTTTATGTGCATATTACACCATGAAAGAGTGAGACCAAAATCAAATCCAGAAATATCGTTCAGCATCCAGGAAAGTCAGTGAACGGGACCCGAAAAATAAGTGACCTGGACCCTCTGTGGAGATTAATGCCACTTCCATAGTCTCGGACCTGGGGCCTCTCTGCCCCTCGTCTCTTCATTCGTTATAACCCCGTCCCATGGAGAGGTGGGAGTCTGGGTGGGTCAGGACCGACCCCAGTGTGGGGACAAACCGCCCTGCCACCCCCTGCGTGGAGCAGCTGCACTCGTTTCACCTGCACGAGAGAGAGAGAGAGTGAAAGAGAGAGAGAGCACATAAGCCTGTCATCTCATAGGCCTGGGAGAAGAACTGGATCTTACAGCGTGCACTGGATGCACTGAAACATCAGGAGCCGCAAGGGCCCGTTCGGCACAGCTGTCCCACCGAAATACAGCCAGAGGCGGAGAGAAAGAGGCAGGGCCACAGGGTTGCGGTCACTGATCTCAGGTCAGTGGTTGTGGGTTTTGAAAAGCCAGGACACGGATAGTCCGTCCAATCGGACAAGGATCTTTCGTCGGGTTTGATGAGCGCTTGGTTCAGTTGGTTGGTTTTGAGCTCAGGTGCAATGAAGACCAGATACCAGAAACTACAGGACCCTGAGTAGTGAAACCCCTCCCCCCCAAATCCCAGAGTGAGCGTGACCCCCCTCTCTGTCCCAGAGTGTGAGCCCCTACCCCCCCACCCCTCCCTCCTCTGTCCCAGAGTGAGTATACCTGCCCCCCCCATCCCAGAGTGAGTTGGGGAATCTAGAATCTGGTAAGCATGGTAATTAAGGGCTTTTACCTCCTGACACCCTGTCCCCACGCCCAATCGCCATGCCCAATCACCATGCCCTGTCCCCACACCTGATCACCACACCCAATCGCCATGTCCAATCACCACGCCCTGTCCCCACACCTGATCACCACGCCCTGTCCCCACACCCGATCACCACGCCCAATCGCTATGCCCAATCACTACGCCCTGTCCCCACACCTGATCACCACACCCTGTCCCCACACTCGATCACCACGCCCAATCGCTATGCTCAATCACTACGCCCTGTCCCCACACCTGATCACCACACCCTGTCCCCACACTCGATCACCACGCCCAATCGCTATGCCCAATCACCATGCCCTGTCCCCACACCTGATCACCACACCCTGTGCCCACGCCCAATCGCCAAACCCTGTCCCTCCACCCTTGCTAACCCCAGCTCACACTGTCAGTTCACATTAAAAAGTAAACTGCAGCCTGCACTGATGGCCCATTGCTGAGTCCTCTGGCAGCAGGAAGACTGTGCAGTGCTACCCTCGGGACCTACTCCCCGTCCCTCTCTCCCCTCCTCCCCATCTCTATCTCAACCCCCCTTTCCTCCTCCCCTCTCTCTCTCTCCTCCTCCCCTTCCCTCCTCCCGTCTCCTCTTCCCTGTACATACTGGGCTGGAGTTCTGTGTCACAGGATTATGAATCTATCCTAAACAGGTCAGACTGAAGATACTGTAACTCAATAACAGTGAACACGTGTGTGTGTGTGTATATATGAATTACCCTTTAAACCCCGCCCCTGTCCTGCCCCCGCCCTTATATGTGTGGCACCCCCCCACACCCCGCCCCACCCCCAGGCCACGCTCTGGGCTGGAACCTCTATGCAAAGCTTGCCTTTTCCACCTGGAACAATGTGTATTTAATTCCTGTTTTTGTCGTTATTAACTGTATTTAAAGGAACACGTATTTCCTGTTGTCCAGTATTATTCAGCGCTTCAAACTTGTATGAGATTCCATTTAAATAAAAAAATTAAATCATCTGGTGGCTGAATTCTTCTGCTTTTTTCTTTCTAATTAAATTTTATTCCAATTACATTGTGAATATTGTTCGATCACGTCACAGTTACAACAAAGTTTTGAGAACATGAGAAGGGACAGCCAATGTGATGGTTATTTTTATGGTTATTGTTTTATTACTATGTTGTCCACTAATGGGTTTTACATAAACAAGAAAAGAACAGGCCCTGTTCAGATGATCCCCTTATCACTGCCTTTTTGCCATCTAGTGGTGACATAAACGTATGAGGGACTCAACATCAATCATGGTTAACAGCTTTACGCTTCAGCCACACAGGGGCAGTGTATGACAAAGATAACAGAGAGTGAAAACTGTAGTACCTTTAAAATCTTATTGCTGAGCCCTGTGAGCTATATAAAATCTGTTACAGCATAGGCAACATGAGGGGGCAAGCAGTTATCAGGTTATTCCTGCATGTAGCAAAAGAATAAAACTAGTAAACATGACATATGTATGTATGAGTATTTTTTTTTACAATTCTCAATACATGAATCAGGTATTACCATTTTAAAACCACTTTTACTGTGGCCCATTAACATTAAGTGTCACAAGGGTGGTTTAGTCAAAGCTGAAAAAGTTAAACAATTTCATACGGATTTTCAGAAACATGATTCATGAACACAGCTTTATTGTTCAGCAACAGGGGGCAGTGTGTAATGAAAGTAACAGAGTTAAAACCACGTTAAATAGCCCTGGTGCCCTGTGCACCTGGCCTACCCTGCAGTCTGATTTGTTGAGTATTTACAAAGGAAAAGGTCACCCTGTGTCAGTTAGGTCTACAATATAAATGTCTGGTTCATTCTCTTGGTGTTGCATATCCAGAGAAGAGAAAATCGTGTTATCATATCTCCTTGAGTGGGTGTACGTCAGGAGGGGCTTAGAACTGGGGGTGGGGACATAGTTCAGAAAGACATCATTTCACTGTTTATTCAAAAAACAGTTTTTGGGAAGCAGTATGTTGATGTTGTAGTACAGTAGGCTATCTGTACATTGGACAGTTTACTGTGCATCTGTGTGTTGTACCATACACTATATGTATACAGTACAGTATGTTATATGCTGTCTTTATATAGGACAGCACTGTGTGTTACCATTAGGGCAGGAAGAGTGATGCCCAATGCAGAGCCATAGAGACTCCACTGTATCACATACATGCAGCAGGCAGCACGTTACTCAGACTGCATTCATACTAAAACCCATCCCCATCTTTACTGACCCTCTTTACCTCCCTCTGTTCATTATATAGCTCACAGTGCTGCTCTGAGGCCACACCATCAGCTCAGGACTTTCCGGTCCCTCAGTGAGAAATTCAGCCTGGAGCACACAGTGATGTGGAGATAAGGTTTCATTTGGGTTATGTAGAAATACCATAAAGTGTGAGATTTGAAAGAAAACTAGCAAATGTATGAACTGAAAGAAACTTCCCTTTTCACAAGCATCAGGAACAAGCAGGTTGACACCACCTGTTAGCGGACTTTGAACCTCACAGATGAGAAAATCACATGACAAACGTTGTTAGTAAATTTCTGGATGAAAAAAGACATTAAATTCACCAGAAAACCCCAGAAATATGGCAATATACCTGGAAAAGAAATAGAATTTCCTTCATCCTCTCCATGTTTCAGCAACTTACACAAACCAAAAAACGCAGGAAAAATGTTATGTGAACGTTAAGGAGAATGTGGCACCCTCTTTGTGTAAGTGAATATTGCAAGCATTTCTGATGTGTAATATCTGCTCTATGTGTTCACATACGTTGAAAAAACATACATCGTTCAAAAGTTTGAGTTCTGCGGCCGTAGAAATTGTTATCTTAATAGTTGTCGGTCAGTATCTTACCAAACGTCAGGTATGTCTTTAACAGTATTGTCCATACAGAGGTGCTTAGGGGTGCACCCCAGACCGACCTCAGTGCACCCCCAGTTGTCTCTATCCCGATGTCTACATAGTATTTATGACTTTTTGTGCACCCCGTGGAGTGCATTTGCACCCCTCTGTATTTTCTCCAAATAGAGGTTCAGGCCCCCCGTGCGCAGGACGGAGGGTCCTTTGTCCGCGCGATGCTCGCAGCGCAGGCCCGGGCGTCTCGCGCAAATCCCACCCAGCATTCCCGATGCCTTTGCGTTGCCAAGGGTAACGGCAATTCCACAATCTCCACAGAGGAGTTTATCCCCGCCCTCTGGGGCTCATTATTGGACAGCATTACCCGTCAATCACAGAATTTATGCTGCTTCTATTCGCCCGAGTTAACGTCAGTCATAGGTCTCTGCCTGCTATTGGCTGTGGTTTTACGTTCGCGTCCCTCCCCCGTGCCCCAGGGCTCTGCTCATGGTCCAAAAAGTGCACCAAGCAAGAGAGGAGCACGTAGCGGAGCAGCAGCAAGTGGCAGATGAGGAATCATCCTTTGTTGTCCTAAATCTTTTTGTTTTGGCTTTTACTTTTTAATGACAGACTTCAGCGACAAACCGCTTCGTATGAGTACGTGTCGGAGCAACAGGTTTCCGACTGCGATCCGGTTATGGGGTTGTGACGGGAGTAGCTAACGTGCTTGCACGCAAGGCGCTGCAAATCGTTTAACGTTATCGTTAATTTCGACATTCTCCAGTCCATAGGTAACGGTAATAATAAACGAGTTGCATTGCCATTAGGAGATTTGAGTAAGAGTTTATGCATAACGTTGTTGATCTGTTGCTTCGCTAACTGAGTTTTGGCTAAAGAAAGAGAGGAATTTCTAGTTTGCTGGCGAACTACATAACGTTAGCTGGCTAAGTTCACAGCTCAGCTTGCTGGCTGGCTACCTAGCGGGCTGCTTAGCTAAGTAGCAGTCCCTGACATGACATTTGCGAAATTCGGTTTGATTAGCAAGGTGTCTGATAATTTAGCAAAGCCACCAGCCGGCCCACGCTGAAAGGACAAAGGCGTCACTTTCTTGGGTAATGGAAAAGTGCTGACGGCTTTAGTCGGTCGGTGTCCGAAAAAGAGATGTCTGATGCCGGCTCGGACGAGGAGCCGCCAGCGCCGGTGCCTATCGCGGAGGGAAGCCACAGCAGCGGGAGCATACGAAAGGTATCTGCAGAAGAGCCATCCGTGTCACTCCAGCAATGTGCCACGAGTTTAGACACAGACACACTGCTTACAGTTTACTGTTCCTTAACTTAAGTGTTCGGGAAATATTGTCGGTGCATTCATAAATATGCATTTGATGACGGTGATGAAGTTTTTGTGATGGATCACTGTTGGATCTCTCTCCAAACCGTAGCTAGTAAAGAAGTTGCTAGTCGCACGCAGGATCAAAGGTTGTGTGGTTAGGCACAGCTTGGTTGATGTTTCATGTTTGGTGTGAATCCTCCAGCGTACCAATCACCTCCTTCTATCTAGAAATAGCCAGCCATATTAGCATAAAGACAAAAAATGAGGCATGTCTATCCGGGAATCAGTGGACTTCTGGTCTCAAACGCCTATCCATCCATGTGCAAACGGCTTCCAAACCGCCCGACGTCAAGATGTTGATTTAAGATTTCAAGCCGGTTTCGTTTGCGTCTGGAAGTTTACTACTGTCTGTGATCTCATCTCTGTGCGTTCATAGCAGGTTTAGGTACAGTTTTTCTGCTGTCATATGGTGCCCTTTCAAAAATGCATTGCATTGTGTTTTAATTGTCTTTGTTATGCCATTAGATTTTCTTATCCAGAGTTTGTATGCAAGAACTTTCACGTTAAGCCCCGCAGCACCCTCATCACAGGAACAGGGGCAAAGTCGCCTACACTGGATTCAAACCTGCATCTCTTGAGATCAGTGCTTTAGCTCCTATGCAGTGATGTAGATCTGGTTCTCTGTGAATGTTTGTTTCAGCTGGGTAGCACTTGGTACAGTCTGAGGATGCAAACGCACAGTTGCTTCATCTCCATTGTGATGGAGTAGCATGCTAGCAGCTACCACTTGGCTCCATTGCTAGAGTAACAATGTGCATTGATTAAACAAGGTGGCTGCCGCTGGTGGGGGGTGCCGTATTGGAGATTGGGAAGGGGGGTTAGCTCGCAGAAGAATCATATAGATGCATATCTTTCATCAGTCACTGATCCAAGGTTACCATCCAGATCTTCTGCAAAATGGGAAGGGTTAGGAGGAGGGGGTGATAAGCTGATCCAGGATCTGTTGCTGGGCTTGGAAAGTGCCCGGAAAGCTGACCCACCGCTGCCTCCCGGTGGTTAAGCAGTGACTGGCGTGCGCCCAGGGCGGTAATCCCCACTGGCATACAGAGGATTAGCTGTCGTGTGGTCATAAAACAACCCAGAGAGAGAAAGACAGACAGAGAGAGAAGTACAGAGAGAGATGAGAGAGTGGGAGAGGGAGAGAAAGACAGACAAACAGAGAGGCAGAATTACAGATAGAGAGTGGGAGAGGGAGAGAAAGAGAGACAGAGAGACAGAACTACAGATAAAGAGTGGGAGAGGGAGAGAGAGACAGAGAGAGAAGGGCAGACAGAGACAGAAGTACAGAGAGAGATGGTGGGAGAGAAACAGACACACTGCCTGCCACCATCTGAGGGTCAGTGAGTGAATAGTGACTTGACATTTTAACCCTTTTCTTCTTCTGCTTATTATCATAACTATGTTTGTTTTGTACATACATGTCAGCACACATATGTAGGAAGTCTCAAATTTAGTAAATTAAATTTAGTGTAAAGTTTGTTGTTCCTCATTTTCGTTGTTACTCATTGTTTGTTATTAATGCATTGACAATGCAAATATTGGTTTGTCATGCCAGTTAAACAAACCAAACTGGAACTTAAACAGGGAGTGTGTGCGTGAGGGAGAGAGGGAGGGAGAGAGAGAGTTGGAAAAGGAGGGGGAACAAAAGAGTGATGTTAAAGGGCATGAGCTGGAGTGAGTAAACAGAAAAAGACAGAGAAAGAGAAAGACTGGAAGAGAAAGTGAGAAGAAAAAGTGTGTGTTTCTTACCTTTTGTTTTGTTCTAAAAAGGTTTGCAGAACAGTGCACTTCTCCTTCATATATTCCTCCATCCAGGAAGTATTGCTGGGTTTGGGTTTGTCTGGTACTTCCCCAGTAAAGCCAGCTCTCCTCAGCCAAAGAAAGACCCTCTTACATTTCCACTGCTTTCTGAACAGCTTTCAGCTGTTACAGTAAACACCACTGGACCTCTTTTGCTAATAGCTGAACAGTGTGGAAAAACATCCTCAGTGTAGGAGGGAAGTAGTGTAGCAATGTAACAGTTAGGACTTTATCACAGGTGACACACAGGTGAATACTTCAGCCAGGTGTTTCTGCGTGAACCTTTTGTCACACCCACAAACCACCTCAAGAACCAATCAGGGGGCACCGTCTAATATCCTGGATAGAATTTTCATACCTGTTGATGAAACTTAAAAAAAAAAAAACCTTCAAGCCCCTGGTCACAATTTTGTGCAGGTGTGGTGGAGTGAAGGTGAGAAGACTGATAAAAATGAAAGAAAAACTCTGTTCCTGTTCTGTGCCTGGACTCAATAAATCCTGCTGTTTATTGCTCACTATGAAGGATGGCTTTGTCCAAAACCGGACCATAAACAGAGCTGTGAATAATGCAGCAGAAATAACAGAAGGTCACTGATGGTGCCAGCAGTGTGCCGAAAGTCCAGTTTGGAAACACGAAGGACAATTAAGTCATTGTCTCAGTCAACAGTGCAGCATCGAAAGCGGTCTCTCTGTTTGTCTTTTTTTGTCTCGCCCTTGCGTTGTTGCTAATGACCTGGTTTCCTTTGTGTTTGTGTCTGACAGTAAGCCCCGCTGCCCTCCCCCCGTTCCTCCAATCCTGACGGCAGGGCCCGGCTGTCAGATTCCCCTTGTTATTTCCCACAGTCCGGGGCTTGTAAGCGATCGAGGCAGGATGTTCTGCCATTGGAGATGAACCCCTTTGTTGGATGCTGCTACGGTGTGCCGTCTGGTCATTGGCTGACCCGAGCCAGTTGGAATGCTTTGCTGTCCACACCAGAGCTGTCTCTTTGGCTCTTGTTAGTGAGTACGCCAGTGCCCGACCCATCTAGATAGTTCTTGGTGACCAAGCCCTCGGGGTTTGGAGTGCGACCGCAATGGAACCGCATCCGCTGGGCCACCAACATCCAACGGGGCTAAAAAAAAAAAAAAAAAATCGTCAGCAGAAGTGTTTTAGCTGCTTGATGCTGCTCCTTCGCTGTGTGCTGTGGTCACGTGTGGTCATCTGTGTGGTTGTAGAGGAAGAGGCTCGGTCTCACCAGGAAGCCAGGATGCAGCTGATTGAGTGTGAATATGATGTTTCGAGAGAGACGTGGGGCGCTTTGGCATGGGGGTGCTGAGGGGGGGATGATCTCATCTTTGTTCTGTACAGTCGCTCATTTCATCCTTATAAGGTTATAACAGAGTAACGTGTCAGGGTGTTGAACGTTTGCTCTGTTTGCTGACGTGGAGGACCACGATGGCACGATTCCGGTTTTTATTCAAATGAGTCTAAGATAAAGCCACACAGAACTGCTCTTTGTCCTTTCTGTTCTTTCCCCAACGACAGTGCTCTCAGTGATGGTTACATTAGGATCGGTGCAATTCTGGCAGTGCCCATTATTATATTATTATTGTCATTTAGCAGATGCTCTTATCCAGAGCGACTTACATAGGTTACGATTTTACATGTTATCCATTTATAGAGGTGGATATTTACTGAGGCAACTGTCGATTACCTTGCCCAAGGGTACAGCAGCAGTGCCCCAGCGGGGAATCGAACCAGCAACCTTTCAGTTACAAGTAGAGATGAAACGGTATGAAAATTTAATATCACGATTATAGTGACCAAAATTATCACGGTTATCAGTATTATTGTGGTATTGTTAAAATGTGCTGAAAATGTTCAAAAAGTACTGATACACAAAATGAAATCATTTCACCAAGATTTGCAGCACTATGCAGTTTTTATTTGCATAAACATTAAAATAATAACATAGCCAATGAATTGTACAATAGTCTACTATGTCTTTTATAGACAGGGTTCCTACACATTTTCCATTTAAAAATTCCGTACTTTTCCAGACTCAAATTTCCAGACTTGTCGGTAGATTTTTCAGACCATATTTGACAATTGAGTACAAATAGCTAGATGTTTATTATGTAAATAAGTGGTTTTAAAATCCAACTGTTAACGTGTATGTTACATTCTGACTATGTATGCTATTATGTTGCCAAATAATTGGACGACGTTCCACTGTCAAACATCTCTGCCCAAAGAGGAAGTAATCTAACCGGTGCTACCTATACTCGTATTATTTTCCCTTAACATATTGAATAATACTTTTTAGTCTCTTTTATACATAAGAAGCAAAAATGAGTTGAAAAAAGTTACATAATTTAATTTTCACGGCGTCTGTGCAGCCTTGTTTATTCACTGTGTCCATGGAAACGACAATGAACGCAGCTGTATATGGTTTCCTTACGTAGAATTTATAGTCCATTTACTTTTCTGATAACTACATCACTGCATAACTCATAAATGTTCAGACAAGCTTAAAATTTGGTTATTTGTGATGCTATGTACTGTATATATGCAATTCAAAGATATTGCCGCATCAAACTAATTTGGTCGCAGATGTCCGGATTTGGTACAGTTATAAGGCACTTGGGGCAGAGTTGTTTTGCAGGCTGTGACATACAGGCGTAGAGGCAGCTCTGCGTAGGAGTGTGCGTTCAGTCGCACGCCATACTTCTTGCCTTGCTTTCGACGACCTCAAGCTAGCTCTGGCCCGCGCTCTCTCACACAGTGGTAAACATTTTGGCTGCGCTGGCTGCCTGCTCCAAACGCCATGAAAAACACTCTGCTTGTATGATCAATTTATTTTAAAATTTATTTTTAGAAATTCTGAATTTTATATTTTAGAAAACAGAATAGGGGCAATAGTCTGGAAACACAAATATTTTTCCATACTCTCTTTTTTTTTCCATACCTATCCAGACCTGGAAATTACTGAAATCAAATTCCATACTTTTCCATACTGCGTAGGAACCCTGTATAGATGACATTACTTTCTCAGGCTACAAAAACACTCTAAAATGAAGTGCAGACACGTGTTTTTAAATGCAAAACTTAAGCTACCTGGTCCAACATTCCCATGCACGGCTCCAGTTGCTTCAATGGGCTTGTAAGGAAGACGTGAATTTCCGAGTGAGGACGCTTAGGATGCGATATTCGCAAATCAAGCGCAAAGGGAAGAGTCGAGTCTGCCTGTGCATGTTGTTTTCTAAAAGTCTTGGTATAATATAGACTAATTTGTAGGTCATTTCAGAATATCATGGTAATGCTGAAGAGGGCAAATTAAATAGAAGTGTTTTCCAATGTTCAGTTCCCCCTGACAGCAAAGTAGGCTAATTGACTCAAGACTTCGTAAGAGTTCAACTATTTACTGAATTTCAGACAAATACAAATAATGCTGTCACATCGTAGTTACGCTGGGAAATTCATACAGAAGGAGGAAATGAACTGGTCTGAACAGTGTTCTGTTTCAAGAATATGCAAATACACACGTACATTGAATTCATTCTTAATAGCAAATTAGTCCTCTTGGAAGGCTGAAAAATCTCCAGAGCGCTGTCACTGCCTTCCGCCATGTTTTCACTGACACAAAACAAACCCAAATTGCATGCTGCGCCTGCGCCTGCGCCTCTGCGTCTGGGAGACTTGCTAACTTTGGTTGATGCTGGGCAGTATTTAACGTGAGTTTTTCGAAGCGCGGTAATCAACCGCGGTGTTAATGATAATTCAAATTTGAAACGGTAATACTAACCGTTGCAGTTTACCGTGAAACCGGTAACCGTTTCATCCTGTCACAGTAATTAACGTGAGTTTTTCAAAGCGCGGTAATCAACCGCGGTTTTAATGATAATTAAAACTTGAAATGGTAATACTAACCGTCGGGAATTTTACCGCGGTTTACTGTGAAACTGGTAACCGTTTCATCCCTAGTTACAAGTACTGCTTCTTACCACAATGCTACACTGACACCCTATGCTGACATCACACATTACCCCATGCCATGCTGGGAGCAGGGTCGTTGGTTGGTCCATGGAAAGTAGTGATGCATTTTTTATCAACAGAAACAGCTCCATGTACTGACAGGTGTGGCAGCAGTAGAGTAAAGAGTAACCGCCCTTGCTAATGATCCCAGTGTTGTGTCGTTGGTGGCTGAGGCCTTCGTCACCATGTGTTCCCAGTTCTTGAGCTCTCTTTGTAGGGAGTTTAAAATGGGCTGGAAGGGCTGGAAGAGTCTGTTTCTGAGAGGGATAGAGGAATCTCTCTCAGTAAGGCTGAAGAAGTCTTGGTGAAGGGTGGAGGTGTTTTGTCTGTTAGGGCTGGAATCTCTCTCTATGAGGGATAAGAGTTTCACTCTGTGAGGGTTGGAGGAGTTTCTCTCTGTGTGAGATAGAGGACTCTGTCTCAGTAAGGCTGAAGGAGTCTTCCTGGAGGTGTTTTCTCTGTGAGATTTTGAGGAGTTTCTCTGTGAGGGTTGGAGGTGTTTTCTCTTTAAGTGCTGGAGGTGTTTTTTTCTGTGAGTGCTGGAGGTGTTTTTCCTGTGAAGGCTTGAGTCTCTGTGTGGGCAGGAGGAGTCTGTCTCTGAGTGCTAGAGACGTCTGTCTGTGCGATCTGGAGGAGTTTTGTCTGTTTGTTTACGCAAACAGTGACTCAGTCTTTGGATCTGGTTCCATGGGTGCGTATGACCATGTAGTACAGTTGGTGGATATCATGTGTCTCAATTCGTTATTCTTAATTGTGTGTAACAAAAGAAGTTGACACAGAACACCGTCGGATGCCCATGTCTGCGTTACATCACCCTGTGATGCAGCTACAGTTGGTGCTATAAAGACACACACACTCTCACACACACAGTTTGTCATGCATGCACACGCATGGTCACGCACAAAAACACTGACATGTGCTGATACTCACACATGCACAGTTACACACCATCACTCAAGCATTAACTCACACACACACACACACACACAAGTGATTGATTGATTAATTGATTAATTGGTTAATTAACTGAGTGATTGATTTAGAAAGTGAATGATTGAATAGAACAGACTAATTGATTGATTGATGAATGAGTGAGTGACTGAGTCTTTGACTGACTGACTAATAGACAGATAGATTGATTGGTTAGTTGAGTTAGTAAGAGAGCAAGTGAGTAAGAGTGAATATAAGAGAGATTGATTGGGTGACTGAGAGAGTGACTGACTGATTGATAGATTGACTGACTGCGGCTGCTCTCTCCCCGGCAGGGCTGTGATCCCCTGTCTCTGACGCAGCGCAGTAAGCTGCAGCACCGCAGGGCGCGCATCAACCAGCAGATCAACAAGGAGATGCGCATGAGAGCGGGGGCCGAGAACCTCTTCAGGTGAGGGGCGGGTCGGGGGTCAGGGTGGTGAGATTGATGTACAAGGGTTGTTATCGCGGACTCTGACTACCTTACCAAGTGACTCGCTCAGTTAAACAAGTTGTGGGTGTTTTTATGGAGAGCAAACCTTTTTGATTGGAGCATACAACAATGCAGTGATTAACAGCACTTGGTAGCTCCAGTGATCTTCCATCACTCCCAGCTGGAGCAGCAGTGGTCAGAGCAGCAGTGTGGAGCAGTGGTCAGAGCAATAGTGTGGAGCAGTGATCAGGGTTGTAGTAAGGAGTAGTGGTCAGTGCAGCAGTATGGAGCAGTTGTCAGGACAGCAGTGTGGAGCAGTGATCAGAGCAGCACAGGGTCCAGACAGTATTTTTGGCCAGGTAATAACATGGAAACTTCAGTTCAGAGTAGAGCAAAATAACAAGTACTATTTTAGCGTGGATATTTCCTGGTTGGAAAAGTTCACCCACACACCCTGATATAGTGTGCTGGTATTGTTCCGTTATGACAGATGCGTGGGTTTTATTGGCCAGTCAGTGCTCTTGTTTGGTTTGTGGCTACTGGTGAGTTAGGGTTCAGGGTGGAACTACAGTCTGGATGATATGGAACCTGGATCCCTAAGAATGGGCCCAGGAACAATGAGAATAGAACCGAGAACCATGACAATGGAACGTAGAACCCTTAGAATGGAATCATGAACAATTACAATAGAATTTGGAACCCTGAGAGTGGAATATTAGGAGTAGAGCAGGACATAAGGGCATGTCTGTGCTTTTCTGCAGTGATGAAGCTTCAGATAAACTTGACTTGATGCTGTCCCTTTACATTGGGTTGGGAAGATGAGATCAAAAACAGCTGCTTCACGACTGCTGGTGTTACCTACACATACTCATACATTTCTGTCCTGTCTGTCTGTCTGTGTCTTCTCTGCAATAGGGTGATATTCAGCCTCTAAGAATCTCCAGTGCTGGCTCATTAATCGCGGTTTGAAGATATTTTGCTTGAAGTGATGTTATTTTAACGTTTCAAATAACGCCAAGGTCCGCCTCCTCCCGCACCAGGCTAGCTGCTGGGGAGGAATGGAGAGAGTGGTGTGCTGACCGATAAACATCCCTTATTCCTCTCCCTCCCTCTGTCCCTCCTTCCATCCCCCTATCCGTCAGTCCATTGCTGCTGTCTCTGACTCCCACTTCTCTAGCTGAGTTTACAGTTAGATGCAGCTGATCCAGTCTTTCTTCCCCATCCTCCCTCTCTCATTCCTTTGAAAGCCTGTGTAAATCCTTCCATACTCTCTGCGAAAGCCATGTGAAAGCGTATCGGGTGCGATAAGGGGGAGCAGGGTTCCCCATGGTGGCATCTAAGAGGGGCGGAGCCGGGGTGCAGTTGGGTGTCGAACCGCCACTTTGTCAGGTTAGCTACCTGGCCATGCCCGAGTCCTAGGTGTTTCAGTGTGGACCCGTCTGCTGTACATCAAACCCAAACCCGATCCCTAAATCATTAATGCTGTGCTGTAAGCACAGAATGCCACCTGCTCCCTTTCAGAGAGCAGTCACCAGCTCATCGACCAACGCCAAACACCTGCTGCCACTGAAACTCTGTAGTGTAATTAGCACGCAGGAGCCGTAACATGAGTTTTTAATTTTCACGGTGTCGGCGTTGTCGTGTGACAGATAGCCACGTGGGGTGGTGGCAGCAGAGCCCTGGGACTGTGGTCACGCCCTGGATCAGTGTCCAGGCCTGTCCCCTGTCCTGCTCGCTGGAAAACCTCTGCGTTCACGCACGACAGGAGTGTGTAAAAACTGAGCACATGTTGACTTGGATGGAGGTGTTTCCCTGTCAAACAGACACAGTGTCACTACTATAATTAGTTACACTGTACAGCACTATAGGAGCAAGCTGCCTTATTCCGGGGTAGAGCTGGCAGGCTTTAGGGAATGTGTCACATCCTGACCTGTAGCTGGCCTCTCCCTCACCATCTTCATCGCCCTCCTCTTCCTCCATGATCGTGTCTGCAGTGATCCCTCTGTTTGTATTTTTGATGTGTGACATGAGATTTCAGGAGGAGCACCCTCCAAGGAGCCTGCCCGCCCGCTGAAATCCAGCAGGGGGGGGCTGGTGTCGCTGCCGAAGCCTGTTTTCTTTGGAGGGTGGGAGATTGGCGCTTTGTTGAGTTTAATTAGGATAGAGGCTCTTGGTTACTCATTTATCTGCTGAGTCCAGCTCCCGCATGTTGACATAGTAATAATGAACAGTGAAGGAAGAACAGAAATGACCTTTGCCCTGAGTTTTCCTGAGACGGTGAGGTTTGGGCAGAGACTGATGTTAAAAAAGAAAAAAAAACACAAAAAAAGCACTGTCAGTGTCACACAGTACAGCGATGCTTCCTTATACAGACTGACTCTTGACATGGGACTGTAATCACATGTTATTACACATGATGCCAATAAAAAGAGGGAAGAGGCATCTGATGGTCTGTCTGTCTGTCTGTCTGTCCCCCAGCGTGACAGGGACCCTCTGTATCCCCAGACAACTCCCCCTCCCCCTCCCCTGTGATTCATCGTTTCCCAAAAGGAGCACTTACTCACGGAGGAGGGGGTTAAATATCCAGACCCCCCCCTTGTAATCAGCAGGCTTTGTGCCCCACCCATTGTGATGATAATGAGATCTGCGCTCCCAGGAAAGCGGGGACTTTCTCTGAAACGTGCTTTCCAGCCAGGGGCGTGAGTTCAGTCTCCTGCTGTCTGACTGTCCTGATTGCTGTTTGCTGTCACCTTATGAACGAGCCCACATTCAGGAGATCGTGTGTGAATAACGTCATGGGGTATAACTGACCTAACAGCAGTGACAATGGCCAGGCAGAAGGGGTGATGGGAAATTTCCCCATGGCTGATGTTTAATGAAGTTGTGGCTCCGCCTTGTTATTGGAGTGCAAAGCTGATGCCTGTTATTTTGGGCAGGAATGCGCTGCAGAATGATCACTGCTGCCTTTCTGACCTCCTCTAGCGGAATTTTCAGCTGACCAGTCAGCTTGAGAATCAGCCATCTCTAACGTACGTCTCACGCTCATGCAGTATCATCAGTTGTCCGGTCGTTCTCTCGTTGCACTTTAAATTCTCCGTCCTCCTGTGGTTGAAACTGCAAAAATAACAGGCCGACACCTTTTATACACGACATGAAAGGTTTGTTTACTATAACCTTCTACAGTATATGAACAAAAGAGGACAACCAGGTTAGTGTTGTTACCATGGCTTGTGCATCCATTTTCTTGTCTTTGGTACTTGACTGCCACAATTTCTGAAGCAGGGAATTCTGGATCTAATAGTTTTAACTTTAATTAGAGTGCCTGTAATGAAAGTTACCCTGACTCATTACACAGTCTTAGTTACACTGTATCAAATTGTGTCATCAAATTGATGAATGATCAAGTCACAACATTAACATGTATTTAAAGTAACACCAGGCACACCCAATTGTTAGATTTCAGTGGTTTCAGTGGTAATACTGTTTAAGTGTCCTTTCATGAATCTCTTTAATGACATGCAGTTGTGGAAAAGGGTCTTATTATTTAGTGTTGCCATCTTTGAGAACAGTCGCTGGAGTGACTGTAACTTATGATGTTGCAGAGTTAAGTTTGCGCAGAGCGATGTGGGGACACTCAGATTCCCAGTGATCACTGGCAGCTGTTCAGATGTGGTACCTTTAGCAGTTGTTTTGCATTATTATGGGGCAGACTGAAGTGCTAACATTAACTCTTCTGTTCGGGCTGAAGTTTACATTTGAAATAATTTTCATTGCTTTTTAAGCTGCTGAGCAAAAACATATTTATGACTATGGCCTCGGAGTCACTGCTGTCCCAGCAAATCTTCACCTTCCACAAGGAAACTGCTCCCCTCATAAATCATACTAAACACACAAGGAGGCATGAAGTGAAGCCAGCAGATATGACTGCTGTTCCTGTAACACACACTCAGACACAAACTCTCACACACACCCTCACACTCAGACTCACACACTGTCAAACTCACATACACACACACACATACACCACAATTTCAGGATTTTGTGATGGGCTTAATGAGGGTAAAATTGGCAGTGCTATAAAGACACCCTGTCCTTGACCTCAGGTGGGATTAGAGCCAGTACTGGGAGAGTCTACAGGGGGTGGGGTGTATGAGAACATGTGAAAGAGAGAATATGTGTGTATACGTGTGTGAGAGAGTGAGCGTGTCTGTGTGTGATTGTCTGAGAGTATGTTGCATGTGAGAAAGAGTGTGAGGTGTGTGCTAGTGAGAGAGAGCATGTACATGTATGAGTGTGCGTGTGAGAGAGACTGTGTGTCCGTGTGAGAGAGAGGGAGAGAGAGCAAGAGTGAGAGAGAGAGAGCAAGCGTGAGAGAGCACTCAAATGTTTGAGTGTTTGTAAGACCGGGTATGATAAGGCAGGTAGTAGAAGGCATATGAATATTTTGTGTTGTGTGAATGTTTGCATAAAATGGTAATTTTTTCAACTTTTACACACTGCACTGTGTTCACGAAATTCGGAATGTTTCCTCTTCTAAGCACTGGAGTCCCGGTGCAGGAATGAGGTGTCGTAGGAATGCGCTCGTGGGCTGAAGGCCTTGTATAAACGGCAGTGTAGTTTGACTGCATTTACTGTATCGATCGTAAAGTCTGCCATATAAGTGGTACAGCTGTAGAGGGTGCTCCTCGGCCCGGCAGTTTGCGTGTCTCCCTCCACAGTGTAATTCACTCAGCAGCTGGTTTTATTGGGGTGCTGTCAGGTCCAGATTTGGCTCTTTCAGTCGTCTGCTCTGAGCTCCTGTCAGTCGGTCAGCAGGTCCAGCTCTGACCTCTGCGTGTTTCTCTGAGATCACAGAGCACCTGTGCGGGTTTCTCTGCTCTCAGATCTGCACCTGGCCAAAAACATTTTGGGGTGGGTCCCTGTGTTGTTCCTCATTTTTAATGCTTTTCCCCCTTTTTTGCAATGCTTTTTGTTTCTAATCTCCAGGAGTTTATGAGTCTCGTTTCACTGCAGCAACTCATACAGGAGCACTGAAGCAAGATGAATGCAACCCTCTCTGATACAGTCACACTACAAGTCCCACAGTGCACCACAGTGAAGTGGTAGCTCATGGGAGGGTAGGCACTACTCTGCTGACGGTATCTGAGCAACGTGTAAATGCCTCATGAATCGCTGGGTGCCTGAGAGTGGTTAGATGAGGAGACCCTGCTGGCATCCTCACTCCTAACCCCAGAAACCAGGAACCCAGACTAGAGTCAGAGTGTACTTAGAGTTTCAGGGCATGGGTAGAATCTGGGTATGGCTGGAGCCTCAGGACTTAGGTGGAGTCATGGTGTGGACAGAATGTTGGGGTGTGGCTACAGCCAGGGTGTGGATGGAGTGTTGGGGTGTGGTTTGGGTCAGGCTGTGAGTGTGTTATGCCATGGTCAGAGTTAGGGTGTGGATACAGTGTGGGGGCGTATTTAGAGTTCAGGTGTGTATAGAGTGTGGGGGTGTGAGGGTGTGGGGGCGTGGGGGCAGCCCCAGGGCATGTTGACAGCTTGCAGAGCAGTAATCCCTGTTCCTGCTCGCTCGTGGGTGACGTGTCCCTTTCTGGGTAATCGGATCGTGGAGGACGTGGTGTGAGGGGAGTGTCCACCCTGCAGGGGGTCGTATAGGGGAGGCGGGGGCGGGGAAGGAGGAGGGGGCAGGGGCTGAATTGCAGATTTGGCTGTACGCACAAAGCGTGCAGTAATCGGTGCAAAGCTTTTGACCTGGGGGCGATCAGCATATAGTGGGCTTACCTGGTGGTGCTAGAGAGGTCCTGAATTTTGGACGAGCTGGACTTGCCAGAGTTTGTGTGGGTATGGGAGTGGGGGGACTGCTACAATGAGGGCTTGTGGGATTCTGCACCCCCCATCTTTGAATTCCCCTGTTCCCCCCTCCATCCCTCCACACCCAGGGCCTGGGGGAAGCAGACTGACCCAGCCTCTGTGGTCCTGGGATGCCCGGCCCACAGAACCTCCAACACGCAGACCGTGCAAAACTCTCCAGTTTCCAGCCCACAGGTTTCTCTGGGAAAGGGAATCGATGATAACTCGCAGTGGCACTTTCTGGGAGTGGGGGGGGTGGGAAATATTTATTAAGCTTTATTTGGGGTGAAAAAAATAATCCTCCCCGACCGAAAGGCTGCGTACAGTGTGCTTGCGACAGGGCGAAGGTCGTGTGGGCGGTCGTGCGGAAAGCAGGGAAACGGGAGGACTCAGGGAAAGGTCCTCTTAATGAAGCCGGGACGGGCAGTTCCCTCCCTCTCGCTCTCGCTCAGCTGAGCGTAATGTGCCTCCGACTGGCTGAGCCGCGCCTGCCGGCCAAATAAATCACAAGACCCTCTAATTCGGCGGCTGCGCAGCAACCTGGCCCGGCACAAAGGCGCACCGGTGTCCCCTCTGCCCCGGCGTCCCGCTCTCCTCGTCTCCGAGCCCTCATCTGGGGGGGCCGCTCGGCTGTACACCTGGACTGCTTGACAGCCAGGTGGGTTGATGGGCAGGGAGGGTGAGCGGTGAGGGTGTTGGGTTCATATCCCAGCTTGGCATACGCAGCTGTGCTTTTAGACAGTGTGGATGAGGGGGACAGACCTCCTGTGGCTTGTGGGGCAGGACTGAAGGTTTGGGCCATTAAAGTTTTATAGTATGTTATATACTGTACTCAATATGCCACACCAGGCCAACTGGAGTACACTGTACTGTAATGTGTGTGTCTTTGTGGGGGTGTGTGTGTGTGTGTGTGTGTGTGTGTGTGTGTGTGTGTGTGTGTGTGTGTGTGTGTGTGTGTGTGTGTGTGTGTGTGTGTGTGTGTGCACAGAGCAGTGTATAGCAGTGAGTGACAGTGTGTCTCTGTGTCTCTCAGGGCTACCACTAACCACAAGGTGAAGGAGACAGTGGCTCTGGAGCTGAGCTTCGTCAACTCCAACCTGCAGCTGCTGAAGGAGGAGTTGGAGGAGCTCAACAGCAACATGGAGGTGTACCAGACAGACAGGTGAGACTCGCTCACTTACTCACTCACTCATTCACCCTCTCATTCATTCACCCACTCACTCATTCACATGGTCACTCACTCACTCACTCATTGATTCAACCATTCACTCACCCACTCACTCATTCACCTGCTCATTCTTTCACTCAGTCACATACTCACTCATTCAGCAACTCATTCAATCACTCATTCACTCACTCACTCATCATTCACTCATTGACCTGCACATTCTTTCACTCACTCACTTAGTCACTCATTCACCTGCTCATCCATTCACTCGCTCACTCACTAACTCATTCATTCATTCATTCATTCATTCATTCATTCATTCATACACTCACACACACACACACACACACACACACACACACACACACACACACACACACAGACACGTCTGTGAGATATTTGCTAGGGTAGTCAGACATGGGGGGCCCTGGAGTGTGAGGGAGGGTGTGATCAGAAGCCTGGGAAGGTCCCACACACATCCACCTCACTGTGTAGGATTGACACTGTAGTACGTAATGCTCACGTCCTGTTTCAGCTTCAGGTCAGGGTCAGGACAGCTGGCAGCTTCCAGTCACACTGTAGCCCTGAGGAGCAGGGAGACCCTCCTGGCCTGCCCCCCACCCCCCTGCTCCAGGGGTATTAATGAGATTATAATCAGGGAGATTTGGGCTCTTGTGATCCTCCAGCTGAACTCATAAATGGCCTCATTCAGGACACAGACTCATTAGGAGAGGAAACCGCTGTTCGCTCGTTAAAAAAGAACAGAATAAGAAAAACACCCCCCCTCCGTCGAAAAAGAACGCCCCACTTGATTTTTTGTTACCTTAATGAGCTGGCAGGGCAGGCTGGAATGCCTGCAGCAGCCCTCACCCAGCAGGTAATGAGGGCTCTGTCACCATGGGAACGCTCGAGTGTGCATGTGTGAGTGTGTGTGTGAGGGAGACAGAGAGAGGGAGAGAGGGGAAGGGGAACACAGTTCTGGATTACTGGTCAGAAGTTTAGACATACCTGATTAAGATGATTTGAATATTCAAAGACATATTGATCTGAAGGCTTAGGCTTAAATGCTTGAAATTGTTTTTCTTAGGCATCAACTTGACAATTTATATTTGTCTATGTAAATATGGAAAATGGTAAAAATAAAGAAAGAAAACTGTCCAAACTTTTGACTGGTACTGTACATATTTCTATCATCTCATGCGGTTCACTATGTCTGTATGCGTGCACCTGTGTATATGTGTGTGTGTGCATGCATTATCATTGTATCTGCATGGTTTGGTGTGTGTGTATGTGTGTGTGTATGTGTGCGTGTGCATGCGTGCGCACACGTGCGTGCATGTGCATGTGTGTGCATGTGCATGTATGTGTCTGCATGTGAGTTAGAGGGGAAGGTGGAGCATGTTGCTCAGTGTGTTTTGTGTGCATGTGTGTGTGTGTCTGTGTCTGTCTGTGTCTCTGCACTGTGCTTGTGAATATCAGGCCGATTTCACTGCAGCGCTCACTGCTTGCTGTCACATGCTGGTAGTAGTGTAAAGAAGCACACACCAATGACAGCGTGTTCCCTGCAGCGAAGCGCTCAAAGTTCCCATGATCCCTCTGGGCCTGAAGGAGACGAAGGAGGTGGATCTCTCGGTTCCTCTGAAGGTAAGGAGTATGTCTCCTGCGCCCCTGTACTGTAGCTCAGGGTTTGCACATCAAACGACAGTTTCCGTGGGCCAGGTTAGGTTTCTCCTCCCAGCAATCTGATTGGTGCATCTGATTTTACACACCCCCTCAGGATTTTATCTGTGAACACTATGGAGAGGATGGATCTCAGTACGAGAAGGAGGTCAACGAGTTCATGGACCTTAGGCAGGTGAGCCCAACACTTCCTACCTTTCCAGTGTGCGGCGCTGCTTTCCAGACCTGAAGGGCATGGGTTCAAGGCCCAGGGAATGATGGGATACAGTACTATTGTCTCACTCTACCTGTAAGTGTGTGATCCAAGATCCTTAGGTGTTCTCAGTTAATGGTTTTACAGTTGGTGTGGTTTGAAGCTGTAAGCATTGCAGGTTGCCTGGGTCTATTAATTGGATACATGATGAAGTTATTAATAATGATAAATGTAATAATCATAACCTGAGCTGGGGGAGGGTAGTACCCCTGCAGATTTTCTGAGCCATGGTGTGTGTGTGTGTGTGTGTGTGTGTGTGTGTGTGTGTGTGTGTGTGTGCGCGTGTGTGTGTGTATGTGAGATTGAATGTGTAGATCACCGTGATGACTGCAGCTCCATGGCAGTGTGTCTCTAAGCCTGCTCAGTACTGATCTCAGATCAGTGGATGCACTGGAGCATCCACTGTAAAGACCCCTTGCCAGATTAATGTCTCCACGCAATGATCAGACCCTGAGCTGCTGTCTGAGTGCATCTGATTGGCTGGTGCTACGGGAACCTGCTACTGTGACCTCAGCTCAACCCCCACCCTGTAACCTTCAGGGGTATTAATAGCTGCTGCAGACCTGCAGGAAGAGGGGTTTCACTGTGAGGATAAACCCAGGGTCCACAGGACTCGCGGGAGACAGCAAAAAACACTGTAACTGTAAACGTAGGGGTGAGAAAGTACAGCTAAAGTCATTGGAACTCTTGATCCTGTTCATGCATTCACTTCTACTTCTACCGAAAATCATTTCTAATTTGTTGTGTTTTGTTGAATCAATGTGTGTGTTCTTTCGTGTGTATGTGTGTGCTTGTGTGTGTGCTTGTGTGTGTGTGTGTGTGTGTGTGTGTGTGCGCATGTGTGTGCGTGTGTGTGTGTGTGTGTGTGTGTGTATGTGCGTGCATGCGTGTGTGTGTTCGCGTTTGTGTGTCGTAAGGCCATGCGCACTCCCAGTCGGAACGAGGCGGGTCTGGAGCTGCTGATGGAGTACTACAACCAGCTCTACTTCCTGGATCACCGCTTCTTCCCCCCAAACAAAACTCTGGGGGTACACTTCCACTGGTGAGCACTCTGATCCCCCAAAACTGACATACTCCTACCCTCACACACTGACACACAAACAAGACTCTCTGTATGCACTTTTTACTGGAGCACTCACACATTCACTCACACTCACACACACACACAGACTCACATTCTCACATTCACATACTCTCTCCCACACTCACTCTCTATGACAGGAGATCCTCCCCACACTCATACACACCTCTTACCACTGTGACCTCTGACCCCTGACCCCGCCCCCAGGTATGACTCCCTGACAGGTGTGCCGTCCTGCCAGCGCGCCCTGGCCTTTGAGAAGGGCAGCGTTCTTTTCAACATTGGGGCGCTCTACACCCAGATCGGGGCGAGGCACGACCGCGCATGTGGAGGGCATCGACAACGCCATCGACGCCTTCCAGAAAGCTGCCGGTAAGAGCCAGCAGGGGGCGGCAGAGAGCAGGGCTTGTCCCTCCCTATGTAAGATGCAGCTTACCTGGTACCTGTTGGTCCCAGTGGGCCTCAGCACCTCACAATGTGTTACCAGGAAAAGGCAGAGGCGAAGGTCCATCCAGCGTCACGGTCGCAGGGACATTTTTCACTTCTAATTACCGGAACATTCTTATTAAGGGCCCATTTATTCCGGAGGATTTTGATTTCATGGCGGGTTCAGTAGGCGCAGTAGCTTGAAGGTGCTGATCTGAGTAGCCCTGCAATAACTCCATCACTGTATTTAATATCAATTTAATTTTGTGTGTATCTGTGTGTGTATGTGTTTGCATGCGTGTACATCTGTCTATGTATTGTGTGTATGTGTGTGGTTGTGTATGTCTGTGTGTTGTGTTTTTTTTCTCTGTGTGTATCTGTGTATGTGCTGGTGTGTGTGTGTGTGTGTGTGTGTGTGTGTCTGTGTGTGTGTGTGTGTGTGTGTGTCTGTGTGTCTGTGTGTGTATGCGTGTGTGTGCATGCTGCCGCAGGTGCGTTTAACTACCTGAAGGAGAACTTCTCCAACGCCCCCAGCTTGGACATGAGCGCGGCGTCTCTGGCGATGCTGGTGAGGCTGATGATTGCTCAGGTGCAGGAGTGTGTCTTTGAGAAGGTGCTGCTGCTGCTGCCGGAGGGAGATTTCACCGGACACCTGCAGGTGGCGCAAGAGGCTGCTAGGGTGAGTGGAGACCAGTTCCAGACCTTCACCTGGCCTGCCTGTATACACCTGCCTCACCTGGCATTATGCTAGAGCTCTGCCTCTCTCACCTGCCTGCCTGTAGTGGACTGCAGTCATAAGAACTTTAGGAGTGTTTGAACCTGACTGCCCAAACTTCAGATTTCCATGCCCTGGCTATGAGGGGGAGGAATGTGTGTGTGTATTCTGTAGAGTAATCATTGTGTGTGTTCTGCGTTCTGATTACATTACATTATTGGCATTTAGCAGACGCTCTTATCCAGAGCGACTTACATCAATGACAGGTTTTTACAATGTTATCCGTTTATACGGCTGGATATTAACTGAGGCAGTTGTGGGTTAAGCACCTTGCAAGAGGGTACAGCAGCAATAGCGCCATGGGGAAACAAACGTGTGGATGTGTGTGTGTGTGTTCAGTGCTCTGATCAGTGTGTCCTGTGTCTTTCTCAGGTTTCTGACGTGTACGCGCTAGTGCTACAGAGCATGTCGCAGTCCCTGCTGAAGGACTACGTCCCGTTCTCCTGGGCCACCATGGTGCAGGTGAAGGTGGAGCACTTCCGCGCCCTCTCGCACTACTACGCCGCGGTCGCCCTGTGCAACCACGCCGGTCAGTTTCCCAGCATGCCCTGCTCCACCTACCCTCTGTCTCAGCTGGTTATAAAGCAATAAGACTGGAAACTGTGGGAATCTGTCACAGCTT
>CM032876.1:43067279-43092279 GCA_019176425.1 Megalops atlanticus
TCTGTACTGTTTTTGCGCATGTTTTCTCTGAAGACACTTTGTTAAATGGTGTTTTGTGTATGTGTGTGTGTGTGTGTGCTATTCTTAGAAAAGTCATGGTCCAAGTTTATAATAAGATGTAAATTAGAGCACTGAAGTCTTAGTGCATTTGTGCACAGTAATCTTATTCCCTAACACTGAACAGTGTTAATCATAATATACTCTCCTGGCACAGTATAATGTAACCTACAGGATTCTTCTTCTCTAACACTGAATGGTGTTAATTACAACATTCTCACCTCACACTGTGTAGTGTGAATAATGCAAACTACAGAAATCTTCTCTCCTTACCAGTGTTAATCATCGGAATACTCTCTCCTTACACTCTATAGTATAAACCAGGGGAATGTTTTTCCCTAACACTGGTAGTGTTAAGTGAAGTAAAATACCATCAACATTCTTCAATACTGAATAATGTTAATTATTGAAATATTTTCTCCTAACACTGAATAGTGTTAACCATTGGAATATGCTTTATTAACACTGAGCAGTGTGGATCGTTGGAGTCCACTCTGGAAAATGAATAGAATTAATCATGGTAATACACTCACCTAACAATGAGTACTTTCTGTCTTGTGTGTTTAAAGCCAGTTTGTCCAGCTGGAAGGGTTATATAATAGTGTGTTAAAGTGTATAGTAACATCTGTTGTCATGAATTGAAGCACAGCTGTTTTATTCTGATTTCTGTCAATGTTCTGTGGAAGTGTCTCCATGCAGACGTACAAACATGTCCTGAGGATGTTGTCGTCAAAGAGCACTGGTAGTCGCTTTTTAGGTGGCATCAAACTGTAATAAAGTAGAACTGATCCAGGATCCTGGTCAGTTTTAGAGGGACATTCAGGCAGATATACCTCTGGGGGAAAAGAGACCCCCATCTCCCTGGTACAGGAAGGTACCCTGTCAAAGGTCAGGCTAAAGGAAATTGCCGATTTTTGTCGGGAGCAAAGTTTTGGGGGAAAACTACAAAAACTGGAGGGTTGTATCTTTAAAGAGTGTGTCAGCCATTAATCCAGGAGTAGACCCCCAACTTGAACAAAATTAACTTGCCTGCCGTTCCACAAATACACATCCTGTTTGTGTGTGTGTGAGTGTGTGTGCATCTGTCTGTGTGTTCCTGGTATTTTCAAGGGAACTGTAAAAATATTTTTGGTGTCTTGTGTTTTCATGATGACAACATGAATAGGTAGAAATCACTGTCGTCCAGAATGTTGTCACCGAATCTGCCTCTTTGGTGAGGTCCGAGGTCACACTGTGTAGCATGGTGGTGTGCAACAATGCTGGAATATTTGCACAAGGTTTACTGTCTTTCTGTGAATAAAATGAACTTGGTACAAAAGGACGTGGCCAGCCAGCACTTCTTCTTTCTCTACAGCCAAGCGTTATTCAAGGTTCAAACAGCAGTGGTGATATAACTCTTCTTCATCTTTCACTCACTCACTCACAAGCTGTCTCTCCGCTGCTCTCTGTTGGTCAAGATCTAAATTGCCACTTTGTCAAATTGTAAAATGTTGTACCTGTCATTTTCAAAAATGATTGATTTTTGTTGCTCTTGATTTTTGGATGTAATCCAGGTTTGGGATTTGGCTGTCTGATCATAATTTTGTAAATGTGTGTATTACACGAGGATTTGGGAACGATCACTGTCAGGTCCAGACCTTGTTTTTTTGTGTATATATAAAATTTTGTCCTCCTCAGTACTAGCAGTGGCCAGTAGGTGTCATCAAAAGACAGAAAATGTTTTCAATGTCTTTTTTCATATCGCTTCACTGGACTTAGAACATCATTTCTAACATGTGAATACATGAACACTGTAGTCACTACTTGACTACACTACTTGTCCATTGAAGAGGAAGCACACACACACACACTCACAACCTGTTAAATATATTACAGGGACAAAGGGGGAACCAGGTGGAGGAAATGTACTTAACCTGCTGGTCTGAGTGTGTAAATACACACACCCACACTGCCCCCACTCTCACCCTCTGAGAAGGACCCACCACTAATGGAACAGTAACATCCAGGGTGTGGTGCCAAACCCTCAAAGCCTGGAGTGGGCGTTTAGGGGTGGGGGTGGCGCAGAAGCAGGGTCTGGGTACAGTGCACAGTCCTGCAGGTGCTCAGCGGTCTGAGTTAGCAGGTGACTGCAGGGAGAGGAAACCCTTAGCAGGTAGCGCCGTCTCCGCTAATGTGCTCACGTCAAGCCCTCTACCAGACGTGTGGAGGCGGCCGTGGGTCCCGACAGCATCTGACAGCCCTTTGAATTATTCAGCACTGTCCACCAGCTCATCGCTCACCTGTGAGAGGGAGGGAGAGAGGAGGAGGAGGAGAGGGAAGGAGGAGGAGAGGGAAGGGAGGATGGAGGGGAAGGGTAGAGACGAGCCAGGAAAGACTCCTCCAGCGACTGGGGAGTCCAGCTTTAATGCCTTCTTTACAGAGGATCTCAGCATATTCTGAGGCTATCAAACTTTAAGGATAAGGATGTTTTATTGTCATCCCAGGACATGTTGTACATGACAGGGAACGAAATGAGGTACTCAGGTCCTGGTTTGGTGCTAGCAATAATGATAATAAAATCAGGAAGAAGCAAGAATAAAATCAAAGAAGAAACACACAATAACACACCATTAGAGATAAAAAAATAAGTAAATAAATATATAAATATGAGTATAAAGTGACAGTATTTGTAGCAGAACTGTTCAATGAGAAGCAACATTTGTTCAGTGAAATAAAGTCCAAAATTTGTCAGTCTCAAATTGCAGCAATGCCCTGGTATGGAGTAATAATGCCCTTTAAGGTCCAAACATAACAAGACTGTAATAGGACCAGGTTGAGGAGGGGCCCAATCACAGGCCTGACCACAGTTATAAAATGCACCTCTCTTCCTGGTTAGGTGGGACCAGACCAATCACGTCCCAGGGGTTGGTTGGTGTAGTGCGTGCACGGTTGACCCCATTTTAGTGAGAGAGATGAAGAAGAGTTTCTCTTGTCCGTCTGTGGCTGTAAGCAGAATGAACACCCTTGGACACTGGTATGCAGGTCGTCCTTCACTTGGAGCTCAGGGTATAAAGTATAGAGATCAGAAACAAATTATGACTGAAAACGCCACCATGCACCAAAACAGCATCTTCATTCAACATTCACTGACCTCCGCAAGAAGCCTAGAGTGAACAAGTGTCAATGGTCTGTATGGATGTGGGGATTTCAGTGCTGCCTTGGGCTGATTCCATTGATTTTATTGGTTGACTGGACCAGCTTTACAGTTTTGCTTGGACACCAATGGCAAAGATGACTCCTCCAGCCAAACGTTTTCCCTTGCTCTCAGTGAGGCTGTATAATGCGGGGAAGAGACATAACCACATCACAGCCAGATGGGAGAACAACCCCTGCTCCCTCATCAACTTAATGGAGGCCTCCATCAGCACTGGATCCCTGGGAAAACTGTAGGAACTCTGGTACTGCATCTCTAGCTTTGCCTGACCAGCGAGCCCACAGGACGCTCAACATCAGAAATAAGAGAATAGAGGAAGGAGGAGGTTCGGCCCTCTATCTCTGTCTCTCCCTCTCTCCCTCCCTCCCTCTTTATGGCCTATTGATCTGAAGGTTGTGCCAAAGCTGCCTTTCCCACAATCCCCCTGTGCCCCCATTCCCAGCAGGCCCCTGTGTTGTGGTTTAGAGTTTCTTTGATTGAGCGGGTTAGCAGATGGCTCTATAGGGGGCTGGTGAAGGGGAAATGTTTTGCCTAGGGGTACGAGAGCACCACCCCACCCAAACCCCCACAACACAGCAGCCAAGTGAACCCCAAAACACACCCTTCAATACAAGCCCTCCATTCCTCATAACCTCACATTCAACATGTGCTCTCTGTCCTTTTCTGTCACTGTTCTGTAATAATTCTGTTCTGTTCTATTCCTTTATCTGTCCTTTCCTCTCATTGCATAATCATTCACTGTTTTATCATTGCGTAATCACTGTCCCATTCAGCAATCATTCCACTGACAGACCTAACCTTCCATTCACAAACCCAAACCCTTTCACCTCCATTCAGAAATCTCTCTGATGCAGAGAGGTAGTTAAATAACTGAAACAATGAGAATAAGGGAAGAATGGAAAGAAAGAAAGACAGAGAGTGGACAGGAAAAGCTACCTCTGATTGAGCTCATAGTAACACTAGCAACCACTGAAAAGACCGATTGCACAGGCTGCAGGTTGATACACAAGCTGACCTGCTGCCCAGTCTTTGCTTAAACACTGCTGGGAGTGCCAGTCACTGGACTGGAGAGTCAGATCAGCCCAACAGACTGCTGCGCTGTGTGTTGCCACGGTGACAATCTGTGAGTCCTTCTGATGCTGAGATCATGTGCTGCTAAATGTCTCACAGAGAGAAGAAGGGGGGGAGGGGCACGTCATTGGCCACACAGTGAGATCGCAGGTACACCTGGCTTCCCTCAGATAGACTGCGATCCTCTCTCTCTATCTCTACGAGCAGTCCTAGGTCTCAGTTTCCTCGGCGTTATCTCCCTGTCTGTCTGTACGCTCCCAATGCTTTTAAGTCTATAAGTGATATTTGAGCGTTGATTGATCTCCACCCTCCTTCCTTGCTCGGTCGTTTTTTTCTCCCCCTGCCAATATTACAGCTCCGTCTTATTATAAAGAACTCAGAGAGCCCCTGGCGAACTCTCCGCTAAGTCACTTAGCCCCTGATGCAACGCTGCGTCGTAAATCTAACAGGATTGTTGTTTTTTTTCCCCATAGGTTTCCCTGCCTCTGCCTCACTGCCGTTGTCTGCTCTTCAGGGCCAATCATTTTTCAATCTGTAATCAATGTACAAAGCAGCCCTGACTTATTGACTGGCCAGAACCGGAGCCATTTTTATGATGATGGGCTGCGGGGGCTGGGGAGGGGGCGGGGCCTGAGGACAGGGGGACAGGAAGTGAGGTAGGGAGGGGGAGGAAGTGGAGACAGGGGGCTGAGAGAGAAGTGGGACAGATAGGGGGAGGGGATTATGTGTGTCTCTGGGTTTGGAAGTATGAGACAGCATGTTGGGCACCCCTCCCACTTCTGTGGCATGGGTTGTACAAATGAGGTCACCCTGTAGACAGGACACCAGTCCATTGTGAGGTCAGTGCACCACTGAACTTGTGATCAGTGGCTCACAGGTTTGAACCCCACAGGCAGGAAAGCAAGCCACTTTACGTGTTCCAGCTCAGACATGCCGCTGAAGTGTGAACACACTGCAAATCACCGGCGGTGTATGCGTGCGCTCCCGCATTGCCTGCTGGGTAAGATGCATCGTTCAGCGCGTTAGCGGTGACCACGTGCTCTGAGGATGTGGAAAATACGATCACCTGCTTTTATTCAGCTGGGGGTTTTTTCCCCTCTCTTTCCATATTTCTTTCTTTGATTTTCTGTCCCTCTTTCGGCCTGATCTCCCCCCCTCGCCCCATTCTCTCCCTCTCTTTGTTATAGAAGGCCACTCGATATATATTTTATGCTCTGCTGTGGTGGCTTTTACCATAAATTATAAAGAAACACTAAGCTCTCCATTTGCTGGACAGATGTTATTTTTACTTAAGGAGAGAATGGGGACTGCTGTATAATTCAGAAGTGAACTGGTCTGCTGAAAAAAATAAATAAATAAACAAACAAACAAACACACACACATGCATACACGCACGCACACGCACGCACACAAGGAGACACACTTTTCTTCTCGCTCTAGGCCACCACAATGCTGTGCGCGCTTCAGAGGAAATGGGCAATGTTGGGCAGTGGAGAGTCATTCTGAGCTGGTTTATATTTATACAAGCGAAAAAAAAAACCCGGCCTGTTGTTCGCAGGCATTTAGAAAATCTTTTACCCACAAGAGCGATAGATAAGTGTTCCACTGTCCTTCCCCTACCCTGCTGGTGTCACCGGAGTTGTCTCCCCTGAGAGGCGGTTATGTGTCGTGTGAGAATCTTTGTGGATATTCTGCTGCATGGGACACACCCTGCACTGAGCTGTGCAAGAACACTCCCGCTCCACACAATACGCAAAACTGCCAGGCCATGGTTTTGGAAAGATTTCAGCCTGTTGCTCTTGGGTTGCACTGCGTCCAGGAATCACTGCTCGATTACCCTGCCTGGCTTTTCACCTGCGTGTTTCGGATGTCATTTCAGTGGGGCAGGGATTGATGCGCTTAGCCGTTTTCTCACCTCCAAAAGTCATTAATCACATATATATCAGAAGGGACCATGCTACTGGTGTCTAAGGTGTTTCTGGCATGAACAGACTATCAGGGGTTACAGCTTTCAATGATAGCTTAATGGCAGTTAAGCTATAATTGATTAATCAATTATTTGCCAATCAACATTTGCCTGGTCGTTCCACATCAAATACATTCCCGGCCTATGGTCACAAAATACCCAGTATAATGCATGTGGACCCAGAATAAAGTCCGAGTGGTTCTGTGCACCTGATTCCCTGTATTTAGTCTGTGTAATTGCACTAGGTCTGAGCTGATTGGCAGGCAAGGGGAGGCATGCACATGGGTGGCAGTGTAGCATAGTGGTCAGGAGCAGGGTTTGTAGCCGAATGGTTGCTAATTCAACTCCCTGCTGGGGCACTGCTGCTGTACCCTCGGGCAAGGAACTTACCCCAAAATTGCCTCAGTAAATATCCATCCATATAAACGGATAACATGTAAAAATTGTAACCTGGGCAAGTTGCTCTGGATAAGATCGTCTACTAAATGACCATTATATAATGCATATGTAACATAACGGATGCCCTGGCAACCCAGTTTGAAGCCGGGCCAGTGTTCTGGGGTGGAGACCTCTCCCTCGCAGGGCACGGGTGAGAGACGGGAGATAAGCGGCCAGCGTTCGGCATCCCCAGGTTTTAGCGATAGAGGCCATAAAAGCTGCATGAGGGTGTCTGTCTAGGAATCGCACACTTCCCCTTCCTGTCCTGGAGCCAGCGGCGCCCTGATGGTGTGATCCGGGGGGGGAAGAGGGAGGTATCGAGGGCCCTGTTCTTTTATTTATCATGGGTGCTATTAATGCACCCTGTGCGTAGGCCATCACTCTGCTGCAGAGACACGCAGCGATACCACACCGTGTGCGTGTGGGGGGAGGGGGGCTGTAACCCTGGGAAACGCCACGATACCCGGGGCGGGACCCTGTGAATTCAATCAGCCTCAGATCACTTCCAGTTTACTCCCCATTCACATCCTTCCCGCCGCTGCCTCCCGTCAGTAAGCACACGCTCACACACACACATGCACTCACACATGTACACATAACCATATGTGTACACATTCACACACACATACATACATGCCTACACATGTACACATGCACACACACACACACACACACGTTACCTACACACATACATATGCAGAAACATTCACAGACATGCACATATCTATGCATATGCATGCACAAACACACACACACACACACACACACACACACACACACACACACACACACACACACACACACACACACACACGCACAGGCATGCAGCCCTTCACACGCGTTCAGTATAGCCCTATGTCTAGGCTGATTTGACTTTCGTCCATTCAGTAAACCAGTGCTGGGACTCTGTGGTGCACCTTGCGCGCAGTCCTTCCTGTAAGATGACATTCTCTTCTTCCTTTTAATCTAATATAACTCAGCTGCATTCTACTGGGCATTCCAACAGCAGATGACAGAAACGCCTTGGTCCCAGTTTGCTGCATGTTTCTCAGGAGAGGTTCCGATTCCTGACTCCAAAAAGTACAGGCATCGGAAACCTCTGCCTGTGGTTTGCAGACTCACCCTAAAGGTTGTGGTTTGAGGGAATGTGTTAAAAATGAGCTTGGGCCTTTGGGAAGGCTGCTTCCAGCTCAGCTGCAAACCTCGTGGTTGTTACTGTGTTATTATGCATTCATCCATGTGGGTGATGCTGTTTCACTGTTTTTTTTCTTTCTGCAACTTTCCCTGCCACTGTCTTTTTTTCCTTTCGTACCAATATGCTTTTTTATTTGTTTATTTTAACGCTGTGTTCCACGGAACAACAGGGCACACTGGGCTATTCCCTTGCCACATCCTTTGCAGGAGTTGGAGCAGACCTCACTCTCCGGGTATCCGGAGCTGTTGTCCACTGGCGGACCTGTGATCGATCTTTCTAAGCATCCGAGGTTTGAGCTGGTGCGCTTGTCCGCCTGTAAAAAAAATAAAGGTGTAAAAGCAAAGGGGAGGGGTTAATGTTGAGCGGAAACAGGATGGTTTAACAGGAGTTTTTTAATGCATAGCCGCAAGGGAAAAGCTGTGAGACGCCGGCTTCAGCAGCATGGTTTCTCACACGTCTTAAAGAATCGGCGCCTGGAACCGAGAGATGACGACAAACTGGAGAACGGGCTGGCCGCCGAACACTGCAGGGCAGTCCCGATTTCTGCTGGGATGGGATATTCATGAACACATTGCAATCATGTCCTCCTTATAAACAAATTTTATACCCAGCAGACACGATTGTAATACTAATTTGGAGCACTTTTAAAAAATGTAAAATCATTGGGTCAAAAAAAATCCTGTATGACAAATGTATAATCCTGGAATTATACATTTGTCATACTGTACTGTGTACATCCACATTAGCTTACAGCCCGGGCAGTGTAAGCGATGCCCACATTCCTGAACTTCAGTGTCAGATATCAGACATTCATGAATTAAAGAATTGTGAAGTACGGTATTATATTCAACATTTTTGCTAGTAAATAACTTATAAATTCGTATTATTTTAATTGACATGGGGTTTTTAAAACATCTGTAAAATCGCAATTGATAGTTAAATTTTTAATAACAGCTAAAATAACCTGTCACTGAAATTCTGAAAAATGCTATTTGAAACCAAATGTTTGTGTTTATCTAAAACGTCATATTTATCTTAAAAACATTAAACTCACCGATTTTGACCAAATCCTTTTGAAACGCTATATTTTAAAAACTCAGTTCAATTTAAACAGACGTTCTTAAAGCGAACGTTATTAACGTTCACCATCCGCCAAAAATTCCGGCTGATATAATAATAATAATAATAATAATAATAATAATAATAATAATAATAATAATAATAATAATAATAATAACGACAACAACGACAACAACAACATTCATCTTCAGTTAAGCCCTTTATTGGCCATTCCGTTGTTTTCTTAAGGAGAACATAAAATTAAATTTCTTATTTTCTTCTTCATTGCGTCTACAGTAATAATTTCACCATGGACGATGTCAAATGTGACAAGAGTTTCTGCGATTTACTGTGGTTTTCATATTGGTAGATATTGATATTGAATATGAATAGTTATAAACTGTTGTATCTCTTTGAACTCGTACATTGTCATCTTTTTACGCATGTTCATATACCGCCAAGAATTGGTCCAATTATATTACATATAGACCTAATGTTTTATTTTAAATATGTTTTATTTTAATGTTCTATCGTCTACATTCTGTGAAAATGGGATTAACATTTTTAAAGAAATTACACTCAATTCTTAATGAAACAAAAATAAAACGATTGGGTACTGAGGACATGAACAGAGCCAAAAAATAGTCAGAACAAGCCAGCCATGGCCAGTCTTAACATTAACGCAGCACGACTTGCAGTGAATGTTTAACTGCCAGTTTGGAGAAAGCGCTCAGGTACCGAGCCGCTCCAGCTCTCGGATTTTGGCCGCTTTGTCAAACCGGGAGAGTGCAGTTTGCGCTCTTCGCCAGACGAAAGCGCTGTTCGCACAGCAACGCGACACCACCGCTCCGACAATAGAAAAAAACAGACTATCCTTTTCTGCTCGGTAAGGTATGGAACGCACTGTCAAAAGTACATCTGCTTTGCTTTGTTTAGTGTTTGCTTCAGGGACATGCCTTCTTCCTGTCTCCCCGCAGTCTTAAATTAGCTTCTGTATACAATCAAAGCGCAGGCGAAAGCAGTACGCCCTGTCCCGTTCACTGAACCCCCAGCTCATCTGTGTATATTTTCATGAATTCTGGTAAATATTTAATACACCTGTGCTGTCTTAAAAATGATTACAAGGTAGGTATGGCTTTTCACGTGCATGTTCTTTTTTCTCACGTACGCCCTTTTTCTGACAGAACACGCCACGATACTACTCGTATTGGTCTTTTGGTCTTGGACCATAGATTAAGAGATGTTTATTCGCTGTCAGATCGATTAGGCCTAACAGAAAATGTAACAATTTAATTGACAAATAGGTACGGCATCATTTACCCAGCTGAATTTTAGGTGATGAACTTGGTGATTCCAGTGGGTCATTTAAAACAAGCAATGTGCTCGGATCATATTTTTGTATTTCCCTGTGTTTTAGCGTTAGGTAAGGAACAGACTTATTGGAGGAGTTTCTCGTCCTCCATCCCTCTCTCATGGTCTCTGGCGCAGCTCCAAGGACGCACGCAGCCCCAGCATCCGGTGCGGGCTCAGTAATGCTGACAGCTGTCACTACGGCTGGCGCTAATGCAGACGAGCTAACCCGAGATGGGCAGAGACAGGCCCGGCTCATTTATAGAAAGGACGGAACTTTCTGGAAGGATCTGCGAAATGTCGAAGCGAGCGCCGGGACAGACGGGGCAGGTGGGTCGCGGCAGCGGCCCCTCACGCGCACGCGCCGATTCATCCTCACCTTGGGCGCTAGGTCACTTACCTGTGGCAAGGTGCGATTGATCGCATTATTGACGACTCAGGAAAATCGAGCCGCCGTTTCCTCCTGTGAAGGTGTAAGCGGGGTGTCTATGGTTTCACCGCAGAGAGATAAGGTGAACATCAGCAAGTCGCGCTCAGGGATTCGTCACGTGATTCGCGGCGAGGCGCTTAATTGTCCCAAAGCGAATAAAGTTATTGACAGGAAAGTACAGCAAGCAAACAAACACAGACAGCATATTCAGTGGTGACCCTATTGCGTGTGTTCAGTTAGCAAAATAAGCAAGTTTATTACATCAGCCTGTAACTGTTTGTTCACCGTAATTGTGTGTAGACTCTTTTTGACTTTCCATGTCTGTTAAATTGTATATTCTTACATGTCCACACAATGTGTCTTTTTGTTTGGAATTTTTTACAAAATGGAGACTGGCCTATCAGTGAAGGCTGATTTTCCCTGCCCTGCCCGCGCTGGGTAGGTGCTCTTCAGTGGAATATGAAGCCGTGCTGCTGGGCCTTTTGTGAGTCCTGTCTTTGGAGAGACTACAACAAAAAACTGTTAGAAATTCTGCTGAACATTTGCTGATTAGGCCTACAGCATGTGGGCTAAATGTTGTCATTATGTGTGAACAAATAGAGATACGTGAACAAGACTGTTCTACCTGGTGAGCAGTGAGTGTTAAAAAGACTCTCTGGCTGTAGTGTTTCATGCTGGATAAATACAGCTCCTCCTCGACTCACCTGGGATCCAAGCCAGCCTGCTGTTGTATCTGAGGCTGGCCAACATAGTCGCAGCCCTGGGTCAGTGTGCTGTGAGGGTCAGAAAAGCACTGTTTCCTATTTGTGGCCATGTGAACAGACTGCAATTTCATTGGTGCAAAAAAAAAAAAAAAAAAACATTGGATTAGTGGAAACATGACTGTAGAGGTCAAGAAGGGCCTTTCACTCAGACCAACAGACTCCTACACTTCAAATGTAAAACGTTTATCCAGAGCAGCATAGCTGCTGGAGGTTCTTATTTTCCAGGGAGAAGCCCAGGGCATGGAGACCATCCTTGCGCTGGGCTGGGGTTTGAGAGCATGGAGAGAGAGGAAAGCAATGTGGAGCTGCCAGTGGATCAGGAGCAGTGGGGAGAGGGAGAGGGGGAAAGAGAGGAGCAAGAAGAGAAGCAGCGAGGAGAGAGGACAGGAGGCCAGAGCACACACACACAATTGTGCACACATTAACACACACACACACACAAACACACATACTAATACACACACACGCATACAGTACATGGAAATGCTCAGATGCACGCACACACACACGTGCACACACACACACACACACACACACACACACACACACACACACACACACACACACACACACACACACACACACACACACACACACACACATTTGCCAAGCTCTGATAGTGAAATATTAAGCAGGCGCTTTCCCTGGGAGGACAGGCGTCCCAGGCAGCGCTGATCCGAGTGTCTCCTGCTCTTTGTTCCCCCTGCGTTCTGTCAGCTCTTTTGTTCCCCAGGTTTAACATCTTTTTTAACATGGTTCTGTAACAGTGGGGCAGTGTGTGAGCAGCGGTCCCCCATGCTCCTCTCTGCGCGTGTGTGTGTGTGTGTGTGTGTGTGTGTGTGTGTCTGCTCCCTGAATCTTCCGGAATGAAGCGAAGCGTGAACTCTGACAGGGCCCCTCTGAGGCGTCTGACTGCCGTGAACCCCCGCGCCGCCGTGCCGGGGAGGATGCGTGTTAAAATTTTATCCCCAGGTCGCTGCAAAGTTCCGAGCCCGGTCTGTCAGTAAGATTTTTCTCAACTAACCCCCCTTTCCTCCAACACCTACGTGTCTGTGCCTACCTGTGGGCGTGGCTCAGGGGCAGTCATTGATCAGCAGTCTAATAAATTCTTTTTTCCCACACAACAGTTAAATGGCTGAACTACAGTTCTGCTCCGTAAAGCCTACAGCAGATGCATTCAGCATGATGGTTGCATGTATTTACATGACACTACTGAAGTAGCAGAGTGGTAACAGAATAACAGAAACATTCCTTCAAAAGCTGCTGTTTGGCCATCAGAAGGATGAAGTGGAGTTTACTATCCTTTTCTCCTCTTCTGATGCAAGCAGTCCGCTGGGTTTCTAAAACTCGTGCCTTCTTGTGCAAGCCCTGTGAATCTCTGCTGTGATTTCTTTTAAACTGAGGCCTGCTGGAGAGGGACAGACCATGAGGGCCCACACCCCCATATTGACCTGGAGAGGTGTGTGTGTGGCCATAAACATGGCTGGACAGGTGTGGACTGGGGCGAGGACTGAAATTATAATCCAGGATGAAACAAAGACAGCCAGTGAGTGAGGATTTTAGGGAGGGGTGGCTGGTGCTAAGTGTGAGATTATTCCTGCCTGCCGTATGAATAGCATGTTAAAACTGCACAGGAATTGCGTTCTATCTTTTCTCTCTTTGACCGAGCGGCTTAGTGGGGAGAATCTGTAGATTATTCCATTGTTGAGATGGGATAACTTCGGGATACACAGCTGTGTCCCTCGAGTAATTAAGGATTTAGGTAGAAATTAAGTCAAAACTTTGACCTGCTCGTTAATCGTAGATTTACAGACCTGTTCCTGACAGTGACTTTTTGAATGTAACACGGTTTTGATACCATTTGATTTCAAATGGGTCATCTCCTAGAGCAAAGAGATAAAGCTAACAAACTTAATGGAATGATGTGTTTTTGTGTGTGTGTGCGCGCGTGTGTGCGTGTGTGTGGGTGTGTGTGTGTGTGGTGTGTGTGTGTGTGTGTAGGTGTGTGTTTATGTGTGTGTTTGTGTGTGTAGGTGTAAGTGTAAGTGGGGTTACACTTATTTGTTTCCATTCAGAGGGAATATTCCACCCTCCCCATACACACGCACACACACAGACACACAGACACACACACACACACACACACGCACACACATAGAGACACACACACACACACACACAGAGGAAGCGTCAGATGTCTCGGCATGATAGTGAATTAGAAAGGACAGGATTCTTCAAGAGGAGATTCTTTCCAGCAGAAGGAAAATCAATAGGCTCTCAAACGCCTGAGAATCAGTGCAGACGGGGACCGGGAACGACTCTCTACACCCCCTCCCCGTCCCCCTCACAGACCCCTCCCTCACACACACACATTCCCCCACCCACCCACCTCAAACACACAAGCTTCTTTTCTTTAACAAAGAGCCGTGATGTTGAACACGCACCGCTACAACATCCCCTCCCATCCCCACCCCCCTGCCCCCCACACGCCTGCCGTTCCTCCCGCGCCGGCCTCTGCTCTCCACGGCCGGGGGAGCGCAGCGCTAACGCTAACCACACGCACAGGCTTTAATATTTCAGCCTGCTCTCCCGCCAGCCCGCCCGCGGCGCCCGGCACGGCCCAGCGCGGCCCCGGCGACAGCTTCATAAATACTCCATGACAAATGGGCCGGCCAGCACAGTCCTGTCAAAGCCCCGCCATGATTTATTGATTTCTTTATTTGTCACACAAAAAGGCAGGGAGGGGGTTACGGGGACGGACTCCCTTTCTCCCCTGCGAGCGGCGGGGCCCAGCAAATCGGCGCCTGACGGGGGAAAGGGGGTTTTCCTCTCCCGATCCGCCTGCGTGACAGCCGGGACGGGGGATCCTGGGAGGAGCGGGGCTCCACTCACAGCACACCTGGATTCCCTTACCTTTAGAGAGGGGGAGTCGCTTTACCAAACAAAGAGTGCAGAGTTAGAGGGTTCTCCTCACTGGCAGTTCACAGCTGTGGAGATGCACAGTATTGGGGGGATACTGATGCAGATAATACCAAGGGGGGTATGTTGATAGAATGATGATTACACTCTTTTTTTCTATTTACAAAAATAATGTCAGGTATTTAATATATTATACAGGTAAATGACAAAACCCAGCCAGCAAACATCCGTCAAAGACCTCATCATATTGCAGTACCTTGCATTGCACCCCCAGATGGACTTCAGTGCACCCCCAGTTGTCTCCTTATATCCCAATGTCTACATAGTATCTATGACTTTTTGTGCACCCCCTGTGGATTGCAGTTGCACTCCTCTGGTCTCCCCCCTACAAAGTCATACTCAGAGAAATTATTTTAAAATAATTAATCTAATATGACCCTTCAGCATGGAACCTGGTACCTCTAATGATAAGATATGTTAAATATGATTTTAAAGTAGTGAGTCACCATGCTGTATTTACAGGTATAATAACATTAAAGCAGCATAAAATGACCCAGATTAACAGAATGACACATATACTGGGCTTCACTTTATTTTTAGTACAGTGAGAATGAAAACTTTTGTCTCTGAAAAAAAAAACTCATTGACTGAAACACATGATAATTTCACAGTCTTGTTTACAGTACAGAACTGAACCAGGAAGGCGTAGTTTAGTTAAGGACAGCGTATCTCTCTCTCTCTCACTCTGTCTCTCTCTCCGTCTCTCTCTTTTTCTCTGTCTTTCTCTTGCTCCCTCCGTCCGCTGGCAGGCTGTCGATAGGAATCGTTGGTTGGCGGCAGGCATAGTCAATGTCTCTGACGGTGTGTAGTTATCGCCCTAATTAAGATGCCACACTTGAGTTAAACCGCAGCATTAAGATTTGATGGGGAATTGATCAGGATGTCAGAGCGAGAGAGAAGGAGAAAGATGGAAGGAGTGAGAGGAGGAGAGGGAGGGAGAGATGGAGGGAGGCTAACGTAGGAGTCACTCCGCCCCCCTCGCCCGCCGTGTCAATGTTTCCCGGAGCACAGGTTGGAGGTTAAGATAATCTCTGATTCCGGTTGATCACCCTCTGTCTCTGATCAATGGATTAATTAGTGTGTTGTTAAAGGAGTCTGAGCTGGAGTGATACCCAGCGCACAGACAATCTGAGCTGAAGTGATACCCAGTGCACAGACAAACACAGAGATCTTCCCTCTGACATAGCCCTGGGTGTATGTGTGTGTGTGTGTGTGTGTGTGTGTGTGTGTGTGTGTGTGTGTGTGTGTGTGTGTGTGTGTGTGTCTGTGCCACGGAAGGAGTTCATGAGGGAGAAGGAAGATAGAGTGTGAAGCACAGGCCAACGGCAGATCTGAATACTGAATTCCACAGTCAGAACTTTACTGTGATCAAATTTTTTTATTATAGTGCATTTTTACAGTTGAGATTGTCACAAAGCCCTGTACATGTAACATAGTGGATTTTCCAGAGGAAGTCAAAAAACAAGAAAATCCAGGGTCAAAAAATCTGGAACATTTTTCCCTGAACCCTGGAAGTGTCTTCATATCTTAAAATTTAGAAACAATGTGCATGTACTTGAGAACAATACTGGTGAGCACAAATTCATAAACATGCACAAATGCAGGCACACACACACACACACACACACACACAGACATGCGCATACTGACACAGGCATGCATGCATACTCATACACACACACGCGCAAACGTACACACGCTCACACACTCAGATACACACAGACACGCTCACCACACCCTCAGACAGGCACGCATGGGCACACTCTGAAACAGTGAAAAGCATATTCACAGGTAGAGACATGCACGCTTTAATGTGCAGTCTTCTGCACTGATTTGGCGTGTGCGTCATATACAATAGCCAGTGGGATGCATTATTGATAACCCCACTATTGTGCGTTAAACGCCCTGCCGAGCACCTCCAAACATATATAAACACCCAGCGCTTTAGTTCACACACAGACACAGACACAGACACACACACAGACACACACAGGCATGCACACACTCACACACAAGCACATACATGCGTACACACACAGACACAGACACGCAGACACACACACACATACTCTCCCACACTGACACACACTCGCTCACACACATAGGCATGTTTCACACAGTGAATCAACTATGCCTCCAGCTCAGAATGCAAAAAAAGACCAAAAACCTTAGAGCCAAGCTTTCCCTGTCACAACTCAGGCAAGGACTCAAACGCGGACCACGTGAGCTTCAGGTTCCGAGTGGCTTTATTAATATCGTACAACAGGATTGCGAATCAAGAACAGGCAGGGTCAAGACCAGGCAGGCAGTCCGTGGGCAAATCCGGGGGCGATAACAGGAGCAGGCAGAGTCAGAAACCAGGCAGGCAGGCAATCAGGCAATCGGGTCAAGGCGGCAGACAGAAACCAGGTCGAGACAACAGGCAGGGTCAGGAACAGGCGATCTCAGACACAGGAAACGGCAGGGACGAAACAGGCACGAAACACTGCTATGAACTAGCAATGAGACAGGGACATGCAGGGTGTTATATAGGGCAGAGCTGAGGAGAGAATGGGAAGCAGGTGAGCAGGCTGGCAGGCAGGCGGGGACCGGGCGTAGATCGGGGCAGGGCTAGAACGGAAGGAAGACAGAAAAGCACATGGACAAAGACGGACGGGAAAAAACAAAAACAGCTAGGGGGCCGGAGTGCTGACACTCCCCATCAGAAGTGCTCTGATGGAGGCGCGTGGCGTGGCTGGGCCTGCATTCATGCATGGCTGTTTTAATGGCCTTTTCAGCGGTGTCACACGCCAGGGGCAAACAACCTGTCAATCAAAAATGAAAGGTTCCCCTTTCTGTGGGGGCACTAATAACCCAGGACAACTCGGAAAGTGAATTTGGCAGCGCTGTGAAAGGACAAAGAACAGAACAAGTACAGAGTTCAGTAAAGTGTCTAATCAGGTTGCAAATTAACTCGTGGTAGGGCTTTAATAGTGGTATGCTCACACTCTGGGAGTGTTGTTAGCCTGGTCTGTCACTGTTGCTCATTTAACTTACACTTCTGTTCTCTTGTGCCAGAAGTCGTTCTGGATAAGAATGTCTGCTAAATGAATATTGCGTAATGCACTGAGTATCTGAGAAGCAGCAGCTTTTGCATCATTCAAACACAAATCCCTAAGAACGACTCCAGTTTGAATCACACTTACTGTTTTTCAGCGATGCCTGTACATTTACAACACAGCAGCCAGGCGTGCCTAAGTTCTCAGCTGTGCCAGCAGATTATGACAGACTGGTGTCAGTCTGAATAAGTCACTGTGCTCTTCCCAGGTACAGTCCGAACAGGTGAGTGTTTAGAAGTTTACAGAAGATAATGTACCAATCTGCTGTTCTAGGTACAGTCTGAACAGGCGAGTGTTCAGAAGGTTACAGAAGATAAGGAGACAACATGCTGTTATAGGTACAGTCTGAACAGGCAAGTGTTCAGAAGGATCTGTTCTGGGCACAGTCTGAAGAGACACTCTGATCAGAGGAGGCAGCTGATTTTCCTGCTGGGAGGTCAGAGCTCTCAGACCCTGATCCCACATCACAGCTTCTGAGGTAAGGAACAGACAGGTAAACAGGTAAAAAGTTGACCAGCAGGTGAGGAGGGCAGGGTACGAACTGGCCACAGGGAGAAGCGTAGGGATGGCAAGCGAATGTGAACAGTGTGGAATCAGGGATCTGAAGGCGGTCTGGGCTGTGATCGATCGACAGTGGAGTTAGCCGGGAACAGAGACGACCAATCAGGTCGAGAATGGCTGTAGGGCCTCCGCAGGAGGGACTCACGGCCGTCCCGGCAGCCCAGATGCAGGTGGGTTGAGAAACAGGTGGGGTTCCTCTGCAGGTGTGCTTCAGCAGTGTGATGCTCCGGGAGAAGGAGAGTGCACCGATCACAGCTCCACAGGCCTCAGCGCTCTAGGAAGGGGGGTAAAGCGGGATTTGTTGGGGGGGGGGGGGGCGCCCAGAGATGGTGTTTAGCCCTGCACTAGGGTACTTCACCGAAGGAGTTACAGGGCCTCTCCAAATATAAGAACAGCGGGAGGTGTAATAGCAGCCCGAATTTCTCTGGTTAAGTGTGCTAAGGGCGTGGAGGACAGGAGCACACAGAGCTACGCATGGCAGACCCAGGACCGGAGCCCGCGAGAGGGAGAGAGAGAGGAGTGAGAGAGGAATCCAAACGGATCGGGCCTCGCCTCCCGCGCTCGGCGCCGAAACGGTAATTGACCGCAATTATCTCCGGCAATTAATTTCAGACAGCTCCTGTGGTCTGAGCTTGTCAGGTTTGGACAGCTGTTTCTCGCGGTCAATACCTCCGTGAATGGGTTGGGCTCCTCTGCCGGACATCAACCACACGGCGTTATCGACCGGGCGGCGACGCCCACTGGAGCAGGGCCAACCTGATTGGCGCTGAAGTCCCCCAGCCTCCTGAGTGCTCCTGTTACAACGCTGCAATGTTACGACAATGTTGCCAGAGCGTTACCATCATTCTCTCACATGACAGATACTCTTATGTGTGATCCTACAGATGTGCACTATGCTTTACAAAATTACACAGACTTGTACATGGTATGCATGCATGAATACTATCCCTATGTTTACCCAGACATTTGCGGAAGTAGTTTAGTTTGAGAACCTACTCCAATGATAATGCTCCACTGGGAATGAAACCCTCAAACCTTTACCCCCACACCACACTGTCCTCTCTCTAACCAAATCCACCATGATAGATTACGCACAACAATCTATACATTTATTAGCTATTCACATGCTGGAGTAAATAAAATTTAATGAACCATTTTACTGCATGGTCTTTGAATGCAAGCATTGTGATTCCTGCTTCAAGTGCGCAGCAAGCTCCAAAACAGAAAGATCCGGAGCGCAGTATTTATGACGGCATGTTTTCCTTCGACATTCCAGTCCTGCTGTTTTCCCATCTGCCATCTTGCGGGCCTGATATCAGACAGACGATGACGTCGGTGACGGTGACAGCCGGCGCGTCACGCACTGCGGGAATGACACCTGACACACTTTCAGGATTACGCAGCACGCAAAGCGCACGCTAGATGTGACATCCATGTCCAGTTTGTCGTTTAGCAGTTAGTTTGTCTTTTGCCAAAAAAAGGAATGAAAACTGACTGGAAATAGGCAGGACAGACGCGTCCCGAGGAGAGACTGGAAAGAGCCTCACAGAGGGGACAGCCCTGCTGATGGCAGGGGCTGTATTACACTGACGCTCCCAGTGAAGAATCAAGGGTGGAGTTTACAGACAGCCCCTACACACCCCCTACACAACCCCTACACAATTAACCTGGATAAGCTGGTTACATTTACTTTTACGTTTATTCATTTGGCAGATGCTTTTATCCAAAGCGACTTACAAGTGGTTCTGTCTACAAGTGTAAGGATTCCCCTTATGACTTCCTTTCCTTTTCAGCCGTTCATGGCATTCCTCCTCCACCCCCATCTCTCCCCTTTCTTTTCCTTGTTTATGATATTCAGGGGGGTCTACATCAAATGGCAAACCTCTGCATGCTCCAGCGGAATTCTCATTGTGTGGAAATTCATGTGTAATGAATTATAGTTATATATATGTCTTGTAGGAGCTATCCAGCATTTCATTGCCCCCAGGCTCATGTTCAACATCCCCTGTAGACTTTCCTGCAGTACCCATGACTACAGTATTGTGTAAAGAAAATATTGTGTATTGTTATGTCACTATAAAAAACAAGTTGTGTATAACTACATTTGTGTTCTGCTCTGGTTTTCGTGGGTGTTGTATAAATATAAAGAATGTGACCACTTTGCTGCCATCATTAGCATGTAGTCTCTGCTCCTGCTTCTGTACAGACTGATTTGAAAGCCCCTCAGTTGTACGTAAGCCCCGCCCTCAGGAGATGACAGGACCGATGAGCCGAGGCGAGGAGAGGCGCTGGATGGCGATTGGTTAACGGATTGGACTGCGAATGGGGTGCTGGCTGGTTTAATTCCTCTTGGCAGGGGAACAAGTAAAAAAACAAATACCACAAAATCACAACAAATAAAAACAATCTTCCAGTGTGACTGTGAGAAGGACAGAGTGGCGGGGGGCTCTGAGGACAAGCCTGTAGTGGCTCCGCGGGGCTGCGGCAGCCTGTGCCAGATTCACACGGGTCTCTACCTGAAAGGCACGGCAGGCCATACGTGAGGAGGTCACACACTGCTGAGACTGTACCTGTAGATGGGGCTACCGCTGTCCCAGGTGCTGAAAGTGCCTCCAGGCTGTGAGGGAACACCACATAGATTGGACAAAAAGAAATATAAGCCCTCTCTCACCCCCCCAAGTGTCACATAAGGTTATGAAATCATCATTAGGGCAAATATGATGAAAATATACACATTGATAAAAAAAAACAAGTATCTGATGTATTGTGTAAAGTGTGTATGAGGCTGATTTCCAAGGCAAATTGTCCTCAGCAGTAACAATGATAAAACAATGAATGATTAATGAATGAATTTGCCACATTTTCTTACCCAGAATGATGTACAAGTGTAAAAGTATGCTACTTATGAAGGTTATGAAATCATCATTAGCACATAGCATTTTTTACCACAGCTAGTTACTTTGCTATTAATCATAATAATTTATTTGTAACCACTCCTCATAAAGTAACCTTACTGTCACTTGGAAACTGGGAAAAATACTGAATCTTTTGTTGTTTTGAGATTTTACAGTTTGTGGATTTGTGTTGCTCAAACAACACAAATCAGACCACAGTCCACACGTACACAGGTCTGCAAAATGTTGGTGCACTTGTGCTTTGATGATGAGACAGAGTGATTTCAGTGTGGACTCTATTCAACCGCCCCTCCTGATTGCCAGCATAATCCAGCTCATAAGAGTTGTTCCTTTGTGACTGATTCTGAAGAATTGCACATAAACGACACTGACCTTAATAATATCACTGTTTTTCCCCTGGCACAATGCGGAATAATATAACACTACTTTTTTGTAATCTCAATGTTGGTGATAATTTTAAGTGTACAATTCAAACCAGAACCCATGGAAAAATCCTTCTTGCTTAAATTGATATTTTTGCATGTGAGGAATATTAGTTTCTCATTACACGTATTTGTGCCTGGCGAATGTAATTTGGTCTGTTTTCCAGCAGTTCAAACAAAATGTCAACACTTTGGTTTAATGAACATAAGAAATACCATGCTTTCATTACTGGCAATTCAGTGCACAACATCTTGCTTATTTTATGTAGGGCAAATATGATGAAAATATACACATTGATAAAAAAACAAGTATCTGATGTATTGTGTAAAGTGTGTATGAGGCTGATTTCCAAGGCAAATTCTCCCCAGCAGTAACAATGATAAAACAATGAATGATTAATGAATGAATTTGCCACACTTTCTTACCCAGAATGATGTACAAGGCTATCAATATGCTACTTAATTAAACAGTGTGAAAACATATGCATGCAAAAATCCTTGTTTTAGTACACGCCTGGTACCAACCAATCACAGTAAAGAGCATCATACTAATGAGGACATGGGTGCCAAATGCTGATGTACCAGAGAAACATTACTACATCAGTCATTACTACATAACACTTAATAATTAATAATTAGCAATCTTCATTATTACTGGCATTACATAACTGGTATTAATGTGCAAATACACATAATAAATGTGTTAATAATTAAAAATGAAATGGTCAATAAATATTATGTAGAAGCAGAGTGTATTACCCAGGTAATATCTCACCACCCCCACCCCCCCAAAAGCCCGTGCCCGCCCAGGCCCCTCTCCGAGGGTCATTTGCCTTCTCAGATGAGATTATGAGCTATAATGGAAGACGAGGTGTGGAGTGCTGAGACAGGGATAAACGGACTGCCGTGAAGATGGGAAATTTGAGGGTTAGTCGATACTGCTGCTGCTCACTCCACCGAGAAAGAGAGCGAGAGAGGGACAGAGAAGGAGGGAGAGGGAGGGAAAGAGAGAGAGAGAGGGAGCAAGAGGGAGAGAGAGAAGGGGGGAAGAGAGAGAGAGGGTGGGGGGAGAGTGAGTTGGAGAGAGAGAGACGGATTAGAGGGAGGAAGAGAGAGGGCGAGACAGAGTGAGAAGGGGAGAGGGAGGGAGAGATAGATGGAGGGGAGAAAGATACTCGCATGCTTTTCCTCTTTATGTCCCGTAGGTTGCTACGATACTCCACGCCCGCTTTAGTCATAAGCCTGCCTATATCTGCAAACCTTCTACCTCCACGTACCATCCTGCTCCCCTTCATCATCTTCCTCATCCTCTCTCCTGTGCACCTCAGAGGTCAGCTGCCCTCCCTCCTCACGGCTGGTTTGAGTAGCTGGCTCTTTTCAAGGTCTGGGGAGCACAGCGGCAGACCTCCAGAACCACTGGATACTGTACCAGGCACTAGACTGTGGAGGGCAAGACAAACAAAAACCCTCTTGAGGCTTGACAGATTCTGATCCTCACTTATGGCAAATTCCTGTTTGACTGACGGATGATTTCTGAGTCGAGAGCTGAGCATCCAGAAACACTGGAGAGCCACTTTCAGTCACAGAAGCCAGCAGGTGCGATCTGTATTGTCCCTCTGTCTGGGGCCACTATAGTTGCTACCAAGTCCAAATCCAGGCCTGACAAAGGGGTCAAGATTCAAGTTCATGAGCGAAAGGCCTAGAGTGCATGTGACATTCCTGGATGCAGTGCACATTAAGCACTGCGATTGAATGGGACACAAATCAATCAGTCTTTTCACGGCAGATACTAAGGCTAGAGATGAGAGGCCATTGAGACCTGGTTCTGAGGAACCCTCACCCCCTCTCTGTCTCTCCCTGTGAGTTCCTCTCACTCTCTCCTTCCAGTCTGCCACCCAGGGGCTGTGAACTCTGCTGTGTGCTAGCTCCTCTCTCCCCACAATTCCCCTGTAAGCGCCCTGATGCATCACCCTGCTCAGCTCTCTGTTTCTGCCAGGTGCTCTTTGGCATTGATAGCCGTTTGTCTGTGACGCAGTTCGGCTGTTTCTTACTGTGCCATGTATCCGGTACACAGTTCACATGTGAGTTACTGTGCTATGTGCCATGCGTGCTGCAATGCTGTGTGCCTTGTAAGCATAACTTGTGTGTTGTAGGGCCACTCACACCATGGTACATATACTGTATATATACATACATAAACACATATATCCCATACATATAATCTCTCTCCCCCCCCACTCTCCACCAGGCGTGCGCAGCGCCCGTAACTCGTGGAAACGGGGCTTCTGAGCGTCCGCTGAGGGTGCCCTTTATGGCTGCGTGGGAAGACAATGGGCCCATCCCTCCGGCGCTCTGTCGCTGAGGTAACTGCGGTGTCTTTTGGCGACGGGCCCCTTTTGTTCAGTGATGAATGGGGGTTGGGGGGGGGGTTAACCTTGAACAGTGGGTGGGGGTGGGGGTTGGTGGTTGGGGGTTTCACGGCCACTTTCCCCCTGCTGTTCTCAAACGGTGGGCGGGTAGGCCGGGCTCCGCCTCCTTATGAACGCATCATAAACAAGGCCAATGACGCATACGCGGAAGCGTTTATGAATGAGGGCCGATCCGTCTTCCCCTTAACGAGGGGCCGTTAATCAGCGGAGCGGGTCAGGATCCACGGGGACGATGACATTGTGGGAGGAATGTCTCTGTCAGGAGTGGCGGAGGACGGTGTCCTGGCCAAGCCAGGACTGTGGCACAGCCGCCGTGTTCCACGTCTACGTGACCGTCAGCTCACGCTCAGGCCCTGAGCCCGGGCGAAACCCGGTCAGACCGAAAACGCAACACTCGCTTTGACCGCAAACGCGGATCAGAATAACTTGCTCAGACTGTAAATATTGATCTGCAAAATCCACTCAGATCCACTCAAATGTGGATCGGCAAAACCCGGTCGGACTGCAAATGTGGATCGGCAAAACCTGGTTGGACAGCAAATGTGGATCGGCAAAACCCGATATGGGATTGGGACATCGGGCTGAGCTGAGCTGTCTCTGGTTTTCTGTGTTTCTCACATTTTTAACATGTTTATTATTCAGAAGTAGCGCTCATTCAGTTTCATTACATCACTGCCATGAGTCTGTGAGCATTCTTAATGGGCTGTGCTGTCCTGTTGGAGTGGCTTTAGGACAAACGTAGTAGTTTGTGTATATGTGGCTTTGAATCTCCTCAACAGCGGGGCCTTTCTGGGAGAGATCCCCCATCCCACACACACATGCACATGCAGTGGTAGAATGAATTGATCTCCCTTCTACCATTTATCAGTGGGACCCCCCTCCCCTTCACCCCCCCAGGACTGGAGCGATGAGGACTCGTAACCCCCGGACACGCTCGATAATCCTGCCGATTGATGGCTCCTAAACAGCGGAGGGCACAGGGGTCAGCACAGCCAGGAGTTTATTTAAAGCAGACCAAATTAACCCGGGCTGTATCACACAGCCACAAACCAGCCTCAATAATAACTCTGACC